>CAMFYI010000259.1:0-110722 GCA_945999865.1 Vitis cinerea var. helleri x Vitis rupestris | reverse complement strand
TTTTCCCGGTCCTCGCCCGGATTCCACAATTTTTCGGTACTCACACTGATTCTACAATTTTTCCGTACTCGTCGGGACAGTTTTTCGGTACTCGCACGGATTCCACCTTTTCGCGGTACTCGCCCGGATTCCACAATTTTTCGGAACTCACACTGATTCTATCATTTTTCGGTACTCGTCGGGACAGTTTTTCGGTACTCGCACGGATTCCAGCTTTTCCCGGTCCTCGCCCGAATTCCAAAATTTTTCGGTACTCACACTGATTCTACAATTTTTCTGTACTCGTCGGGACAGTTTTTCGGTACTCGCACGGATTCCACCTTTTCCCGGTCCTCGCCCGGATTCCACAATTTTTCGGTACTCACACTGATTCTACCATTTTTCGGTACACGTCGGGACAGTTTTTCGGTAATCGCACGGATTCCTCCTTTTCGCGGCACTCGCCCGGATTCAACAATTTTCCGGTACTCACACTGATTCTACCATTTTTCGGTACTCGTCGGGACAGTTTTTCGGTACTCGCACGGATTCCACAATTTTTCGGTACTCACACTGATTGTACAATTTTTCCGTACTCGTCGGGACAGTTTTTCGGTACTCGCACGGATTCCACCTTTTCGCGGTACTCGCCCGGATTCCACAATTTTTCGGAACTCACACTGATTCTATCATTTTTCGGTACTCGTCGGGACAGTTTTTCGGTACTCGCACGGATTCCAGCTTTTCCCGGTCCTCGCCCGAATTCCAAAATTTTTCGGTACTCACACTGATTCTACCATTTTTCTGTACTCGTCGGGATAGTTTTTCGGTACTCGCACGGATTCCAGCTTTTCCCGGTCCTCGCCCGGATTCCACAATTTTTCGGTACTCACACTGATTCTACAATTTTTCCGTACTCGTCGGGACAGTTTTTCGGTACTCGCACGGATTCCACCTTTTCGCGGTACTCGCCCGGATTCCACAATTTTTCGGAACTCACACTGATTCTATCATTTTTCGGTACTCGTCGGGACAGTTTTTCGGTACTCGCACGGATTCCAGCTTTTCCCGGTCCTCGCCCGAATTCCAAAATTTTTCGGTACTCACACTGATTCTACAATTTTTCTGTACTCGTCGGGACAGTTTTTCGGTACTCGCACGGATTCCACCTTTTCCCGGTCCTCGCCCGGATTCCACAATTTTTCGGTACTCACACTGATTCTACCATTTTTCGGTACACGTCGGGACAGTTTTTCGGTAATCGCACGGATTCCTCCTTTTCGCGGCACTCGCCCGGATTCAACAATTTTCCGGTACTCACACTGATTCTACCATTTTTCGGTACTCGTCGGGACAGTTTTTCGGTACTCGCACGGATTCCACCTTTTCCCGGTCCTCGCCCGGATTCCACAATTTTTCGGTACTCACACTGATTCTACCATTTTTCGGTACTCGTCGGGACAGTTTTTCGGTACTCGCACGGATTCCAGCTTTTCCCGGTCCTCGCCCGGATTCCACAATTTTTCGGTACTCACACTGATTCTACAATTTTTCCGTACTCGTCGGGACAGTTTTTCGGTACTCGCACGGATTCCACCTTTTCGCGGTACTCGCCCGGATTCCACAATTTTTCGGAACTCACACTGATTCTATCATTTTTCGGTACTCGTCGGGACAGTTTTTCGGTACTCGCACGGATTCCAGCTTTTCCCGGTCCTCGCCCGGATTCCACAATTTTTCGGTACTCACACTGATTCTACAATTTTTCCGTACTCGTCGGGACAGTTTTTCAGTACTCGCACGGATTCCACCTTTTCGCGGTACTCGCCCGGATTCCACAATTTTTCGGAACTCACACTGATTCTATCATTTTTCGGTACTCGTCGGGAGAGTTTTTCGGTACTCGCACGGATTCCACCTTTTCGCGGTCCTCGCCCGGATTCCACAATTTTTCGGTACTCACACTGATTCTACCATTTTTCTGTACTCGTCGGGACAGTTTTTTGGTACTCGCACGGATTCCACCTTTTCTTGGTACTCGCCCGGATTCATCAATTGTCCGGTACTCACACTGATTCTACCATTTTTCGGTACTCGTCGGGACAGTTTTTCGGTACTCGCACGGATTCCACCTTTTCGCGGTACTCGCCCGGATTCCACAATTTTTCGGAACTCACACTGATTCTACCATTTTTCGGTACTCGTCGGGACAGTTTTTTGGTACTCACACGGATTCCACCTTTTCTTGGTACTCGCCCGGATTCAACAATTTTCCGGTACTCACACTGATTCTACCATTTTTCGGTACTCGTCGGGACAGTTTTTCGGTACTCGCACGGATTCCACCTTTTCCCGGTCCTCGCCCGGATTCCACAATTTTTCGGTACTCACACTGATTCTACCATTTTTCGGTACACGTCGGGACAGTTTTTCGGTAATCGCACGGATTCCTCCTTTTCGCGGCACTCGCCCGGATTCAACAATTTTCCGGTACTCACACTGATTCTACCATTTTTCGGTACTCGTCGGGACAGTTTTTCGGTACTCGCACGGATTCCACAATTTTTCGGTACTCACACTGATTGTACAATTTTTCCGTACTCGTCGGGACAGTTTTTCGGTACTCGCACGGATTCCACCTTTTCGCGGTACTCGCCCGGATTCCACAATTTTTCGGAACTCACACTGATTCTATCATTTTTCGGTACTCGTCGGGACAGTTTTTCGGTACTCGCACGGATTCCAGCTTTTCCCGGTCCTCGCCCGAATTCCAAAATTTTTCGGTACTCACACTGATTCTACCATTTTTCTGTACTCGTCGGGATAGTTTTTCGGTACTCGCACGGATTCCAGCTTTTCCCGGTCCTCGCCCGGATTCCACAATTTTTCGGTACTCACACTGATTCTACAATTTTTCCGTACTCGTCGGGACAGTTTTTCGGTACTCGCACGGATTCCACCTTTTCGCGGTACTCGCCCGGATTCCACAATTTTTCGGAACTCACACTGATTCTATCATTTTTCGGTACTCGTCGGGACAGTTTTTCGGTACTCGCACGGATTCCAGCTTTTCCCGGTCCTCGCCCGAATTCCAAAATTTTTCGGTACTCACACTGATTCTACCATTTTTCTGTACTCGTCGGGACAGTTTTTCGGTACTCGCACGGATTCCACCTTTTCCCGGTCCTCGCCCGGATTCCACAATTTTTCGGTACTCACACTGATTCTACCATTTTTCGGTACACGTCGGGACAGTATTTCGGTAATCGCACGGATTCCTCCTTTTCGCGGCACTCGCCCGGATTCAACAATTTTCCGGTACTCACACTGATTCTACCATTTTTCGGTACTCGTCGGGACAGTTTTTCGGTACTCGCACGGATTCCACCTTTTCCCGGTCCTCGCCCGGATTCCACAATTTTTCGGTACTCACACTGATTCTACCATTTTTCGGTACTCGTCGGGACAGTTTTTCGGTACTCGCACGGATTCCAGCTTTTCCCGGTCCTCGCCCGGATTCCACAATTTTTCGGTACTCACACTGATTCTACAATTTTTCCGTACTCGTCGGGACAGTTTTTCGGTACTCGCACGGATTCCACCTTTTCGCGGTACTCGCCCGGATTCCACAATTTTTCGGAACTCACACTGATTCTATCATTTTTCGGTACTCGTCGGGACAGTTTTTCGGTACTCGCACGGATTCCAGCTTTTCCCGGTCCTCGCCCGAATTCCAAAATTTTTCGGTACTCACACTGATTCTACCATTTTTCTGTACTCGTCGGGATAGTTTTTCGGTACTCGCACGGATTCCAGCTTTTCCCGGTCCTCGCCCGGATTCCACAATTTTTCGGTACTCACACTGATTCTACAATTTTTCCGTACTCGTCGGGACAGTTTTTCGGTACTCGCACGGATTCCACCTTTTCGCGGTACTCGCCCGGATTCCACAATTTTTCGGAACTCACACTGATTCTATCATTTTTCGGTACTCGTCGGGACAGTTTTTCGGTACTCGCACGGATTCCAGCTTTTCCCGGTCCTCGCCCGAATTCCAAAATTTTTCGGTACTCACACTGATTCTACCATTTTTCTGTACTCGTCGGGACAGTTTTTCGGTACTCGCACGGATTCCACCTTTTCCCGGTCCTCGCCCGGATTCCACAATTTTTCGGTACTCACACTGATTCTACCATTTTTCGGTACACGTCGGGACAGTTTTTCGGTAATCGCACGGATTCCTCCTTTTCGCGGCACTCGCCCGGATTCAACAATTTTCCGGTACTCACACTGATTCTACCATTTTTCGGTACTCGTCGGGACAGTTTTTCGGTACTCGCACGGATTCCACCTTTTCCCGGTCCTCGCCCGGATTCCACAATTTTTCGGTACTCACACTGATTCTACCATTTTTCGGTACTCGTCGGGACAGTTTTTCGGTACTCGCACGGATTCCAGCTTTTCCCGGTCCTCGCCCGGATTCCACAATTTTTCGGTACTCACACTGATTCTACAATTTTTCCGTACTCGTCGGGACAGTTTTTCGGTACTCGCACGGATTCCACCTTTTCGCGGTACTCGCCCGGATTCCACAATTTTTCGGAACTCACACTGATTCTATCATTTTTCGGTACTCGTCGGGACAGTTTTTCGGTACTCGCACGGATTCCAGCTTTTCCCGGTCCTCGCCCGGATTCCACAATTTTTCGGTACTCACACTGATTCTACAATTTTTCCGTACTCGTCGGGACAGTTTTTCAGTACTCGCACGGATTCCACCTTTTCGCGGTACTCGCCCGGATTCCACAATTTTTCGGAACTCACACTGATTCTATCATTTTTCGGTACTCGTCGGGACAGTTTTTCGGTACTCGCACGGATTCCACCTTTTCGCGGTCCTCGCCCGGATTCCACAATTTTTCGGTACTCACACTGATTCTACCATTTTTCTGTACTCGTCGGGACAGTTTTTCGGTACTCGCACGGATTCCACTTTTGGCGGTACTCGCCCGGATTCCACAATTTTTCGGTACTCACACTGATTCTACCATTTTTCGGTACTCGTCGGGACAGTTTTTCGGTACTCGCACGGATTCCACCTTTTCGCGGTACTCGCCCGGATTCCACAATTTTTCGGAACTCACACTGATTCTACCATTTTTCGGTACTCGTCGGGACAGTTTTTTGGTACTCACACGGATTCCACCTTTTCTTGGTACTCGCCCGGATTCAACAATTTTCCGGTACTCACACTGATTCTACCATTTTTCGGTACTCGTCGGGACAGTTTTTCGGTACTCGCACGGATTCCACCTTTTCCCGGTCCTCGCCCGGATTCCACAATTTTTCGGTACTCACACTGATTCTACCATTTTTCGGTACACGTCGGGACAGTTTTTCGGTAATCGCACGGATTCCTCCTTTTCGCGGCACTCGCCCGGATTCAACAATTTTCCGGTACTCACACTGATTCTACCATTTTTCGGTACTCGTCGGGACAGTTTTTCGGTACTCGCACGGATTCTACCTTTTCTTGGTACTCACACGGATTCCACCTTTTCTTGGTACTTGCCCGGATTCATCAATTGTCCGGTACTCACACTGATTCTACCATTTTTCGGTACTCGTCGGGACAGTTTTTCGGTACTCGCACGGATTCCACCTTTTCGCGGTACTAGCCCGGATTCCACAATTTTTCGGAACTCACACTGATTCTACCTTTTTTCGGTACTCGTCGGGAGAGTTTTTCGGTACTCGCACGGATTCCTGCTTTTCCCGGTCCTCGCCCGGATTCCACAATTTTTCGGTACTCACACTGATTCTACCATTTTTCGGTACTCGTCGGGACAGTTTTTCGGTACTCGCACGGATTCCAGCTTTTCCCGGTCCTCGCCCGGATTCCACAATTTTTCGGTACTCACACTGATTCTACCATTTTTCGGTACTCGTCGGGACAGTTTTTCGGTACTCGCACGATTCCACTTTTTCGCGGTACTCGCCCGGATTCCGCAATTTTTCGGAACTCACACTGATTCTACCATTTTTCAGTACTCGTCAGGACAGTTTTTTGGTACTCGCACGGATTCCACCTTTTCTTGGTACTCGCCCGGATTCCACAATTTTTCGGTACTCACACTGATTCTACCATTTTTCGGTACTCGTCGGGACAGTTTTTCGGTACTCGCACGGATTCCACCTTTTCTTGGTACTCGCACGGATTCCACCTTTTCTTGGTACTCGCCCGGATTCATCAATTGTCCGGTACTCACACTGATTCTACCATTTTTCGGTACTCGTCGGGACAGTTTTTCGGTACTCGCACGGATTCCACCTTTTCGCGGTACTCGCCCGGATTCCACAATTTTTCGGAACTCACACTGATTCTACCATTTTTCGGTACTCGTCGGGACAGTTTTTTGGTACTCACACGGATTCCACCTTTTCTTGGTACTCGCCCGGATTCAACAATTTTCCGGTACTCACACTGATTCTACCATTTTTCGGTACTCGTCGGGACAGTTTTTCGGTACTCGCACGGATTCCACCTTTTCCCGGTCCTCGCCCGGATTCCACAATTTTTCGGCACTCACACTGATTCTACCATTTTTCGGTACTCGTCGGGAAAGTTTTTCGGTACTCGCACGGATTCCACTTTTTGCGGTACTCGCCCGGATTCCACAATTTTTCGGTACTCACACTGATTCTACCATTTTTCGGTACTCGTCGGGACAGTTTTTCGGTACTCGCACGGATTCCACCTTTTCCCGGTCCTCGCCCGGATTCCACAATTTTTCGGGACTCACACTGATTCTACCATTTTTCGGTACTCGTCGGGACAGTTTTCCGGTACTCGCACGGATTCCACCTTTTCCCGGTCCTCGCCCGGATTCCACAATTTTTCGGCACTCACACTGATTCTACCATTTTTCGGTACTCGTCGGGAAAGTTTTTCGATACTCGCACGGATTCCACTTTTGGCGGTACTCGCCCGGATTCCACAATTTTTCGGTACTCACACTGATTCTACCATTTTTCGGTACTCGTCGGGACAATTTTTCGGTACTCGCACAGATTCCAGCTTTTCCCGGTCCTCGCCCGGATTCCACAATTTATGGGACTCACACTGATTCTACCATTTTTCGGTACTCGTCGGGACAGTTTTTCGGTACTCGAACGGATTCCACCTTTTCCCGGTCCTCGCCCGGATTCCACAATTTTTCGGCACTCAAACTGATTCTACCATTTTTCGGTACTCGTCGGGAAAGTTTTTCGGTACTCGCACGGATTCCACTTTTTGCGGTACTCGCCCGGATTCCACAATTTTTCGGTACTCACACTGATTCTACCATTTTTCGGTACTCGTCGGGACAGTTTTTCGGTACTCGCACGGATTCCACCTTTTCCCGGTCCTCGCCCGGATTCCACAATTTTTAGGGACTCACACTGATTCTACCATTTTTCGGTACTCGTCGGGACAGTTTTTCGGTACTCGAACGGATTCCACCTTTTCCCGGTATTCGCCCGGATTCCACAATTTTTCGGTACTCACACTGATTCTACCATTTTTCGGTACTCGTCGGGACAGTTTTTCGGTACTCGCACGGATTCCACCTTTTCCCGGTCCTCGCCCGGATTCCACAATTTTTCGGTACTCACACTGATTCTACCATTTTTCGGTACTCGTCGGGACAGTTTTTCGGTACTCGCACGGATTCCACCTTTTCCCGGTCCTCGCCCGGATTCCACAATTTATGGGACTCACACTGATTCTACCATTTTTCGGTACTCGTCGGGACAGTTTTTCGGTACTCGCACGGATTCCACCTTTTCCCGGTCCTCGCCCGGATTCCACAATTTTTCGGCACTCACACTGATTCTACCATTTTTCGGTACTCGTCGGGAAAGTTTTTCGATACTCGCACGGATTCCACTTTTGGCGGTACTCGCCCGGATTCCACAATTTTTCGGTACTCACACTGATTCTACCATTTTTCGGTACTCGTCGGGACAATTTTTCGGTACTCGCACAGATTCCAGCTTTTCCCGGTCCTCGCCCGGATTCCACAATTTATGGGACTCACACTGATTCTACCATTTTTCGGTACTCGTCGGGACAGTTTTTCGGTACTCGCACGGATTCCACCTTTTCCCGGTCCTCGCCCGGATTCCACAATTTTTCGGTACTCACACTGATTCTACCATTTTTCGGTACTCGTCGGGACAGTTTTTCGGTACTCGAACGGATTCCACCTTTTCCCGGTCCTCGCCCGGATTCCACAATTTTTCGGTACTTACACTGATTCTACCATTTTTCGGTACTCGTCGGGACAGTTTTTCGGTACTCGCACGGATTCCAGCTTTTCCCGGTCCTCGCCCGGATTCCACAATTTTTCGGGACTCACACTGATTCTACCATTTTTCGGTACTCGTCGGGACAGTTTTTCGGTACTCGAACGGATTCCACCTTTTCCCGGTCCTCGCCCAGATTCCACAATTTTTCGGTACTCACACTGATTCTACCATTTTTCGGTACTCGTCGGGACAGTTTTTCGGTACTCGCACGGATTCCACCTTTTCCCGGTCCTCGCCCGGATTCCACAATTTTTCGGCACTCACACTGATTCTACCATTTTTCGGTACTCGTCGGGAAAGTTTTTCGGTACTCGCACGGATTCCACTTTTTGCGGTACTCGCCCGGATTCCACAATTTTTCGGTACTCACACTGATTCTACCATTTTTCGGTACTCGTCGGGACAGTTTTTCGGTACTCGCACGGATTCCAGCTTTTCCCGGTCCTCGCCCGGATTCCACAATTTTTCGGGACTCACACTGATTCTACCATTTTTCGGTACTCGTCGGGACAGTTTTCCGGTACTCGAACGGATTCCACCTTTTCCCGGTCCTCGCCCGGATTCCACAATTTTTCGGTACTCACACTGATTCTACCATTTTTCGGTACTCGTCGGGACAGTTTTTCGGTACTCGCACGGATTCCACCTTTTCCCGGTCCTCGCCCGGATTCCACAATTTTTCGGCACTCACACTGATTCTACCATTTTTCGGTACTCGTCGGGAAAGTTTTTCGGTACTCGCACGGATTCCACTTTTTGCGGTACTCGCCCGGATTCCACAATTTTTCGGTACTCACACTGATTCTACCATTTTTCGGTACTCGTCGGGACAGTTTTTCGGTACTCGCACGGATTCCAGCTTTTCCCGGTCCTCGCCCGGATTCCACAATTTTTCGGGACTCACACTGATTCTACCATTTTTCGGTACTCGTCGGGACAGTTTTCCGGTACTCGAACGGATTCCACCTTTTCCCGGTCCTCGCCCGGATTCCACAATTTTTCGGTACTCACACTGATTCTACCATTTTTCGGTACTCGTCGGGACAGTTTTTCGGTACTCGCACGGATTCCACCTTTTCCCGGTCCTCGCCCGGATTCCACAATTTTTCGGCACTCACACTGATTCTACCATTTTTCGGTACTCGTCGGGACAGTTTTTCGGTACTCGAACGGATTCCACCTTTTCCCGGTCCTCGCCCAGATTCCACAATTTTTCGGTACTCACACTGATTCTACCATTTTTCGGTACTCGTCGGGACAGTTTTTCGGTACTCGCACGGATTCCACCTTTTCCCGGTCCTCGCCCGGATTCCACAATTTTTCGGCACTCACACTGATTCTACCATTTTTCGGTACTCGTCGGGAAAGTTTTTCGGTACTCGCACGGATTCCACTTTTTGCGGTACTCGCCCGGATTCCACAATTTTTCGGTACTCACACTGATTCTACCATTTTTCGGTACTCGTCGGGACAGTTTTTCGGTACTCGCACGGATTCCAGCTTTTCCCGGTCCTCGCCCGGATTCCACAATTTTTCGGGACTCACACTGATTCTACCATTTTTCGGTACTCGTCGGGACAGTTTTCCGGTACTCGAACGGATTCCACCTTTTCCCGGTCCTCGCCCGGATTCCACAATTTTTCGGTACTCACACTGATTCTACCATTTTTCGGTACTCGTCGGGACAGTTTTTCGGTACTCGCACGGATTCCACCTTTTCCCGGTCCTCGCCCGGATTCCACAATTTTTCGGCACTCACACTGATTCTACCATTTTTCGGTACTCGTCGGGAAAGTTTTTCGGTACTCGCACGGATTCCACTTTTTGCGGTACTCGCCCGGATTCCACAATTTTTCGGTACTCACACTGATTCTACCATTTTTCGGTACTCGTCGGGACAGTTTTTCGGTACTCGCACGGATTCTAGCTTTTCCCGGTCCTCGCCCGGATTCCACAATTTATGGGACTCACACTGATTCTACCATTTTTCGGTACTCGTCGGGACAGTTTTTCGGTACTCGCACGGATTCCACCTTTTCCCAGTCCTCGCCCGATTCCACAATTTTTCGGTACTCACACTGATTCTACCATTTTTCGGTACTCGTCGGGACAGTTTTTCGGTACCCGAACGGATTCCACCTTTTCCCGGTCCTCGCCCGGATTCCACAATTTTTCGGTACTCACACTGATTCTACCATTTTTCGGTACTCGTCGGGACAGTTTTTCGGTACTCGCACGGATTCCAGCTTTTCCCGGTCCTCGCCCGGATTCCACAATTTTTAGGGACTCACACTGATTCTACCATTTTTCGGTACTCGTCGGGACAGTTTTTCGGTACTCGAACGGATTCCACCTTTTCCCGGTCCTCGCCCGGATTCCACAATTTTTCGGTACTCACACTGATTCTACCATTTTTCGGTACTCGTCGGGACAGTTTTTCGGTACTCGCACGGATTCCACCTTTTCCCGGTCCTCGCCCGGATTCCACAATTTTTCGGTACTCACACTGATTCTACCATTTTTCGGTACTCGTCGGGACAGTTTTTCGGTACTCGCACGGATTCCCAGCTTTTCCCGGTCCTCGCCCGGATTCCACAATTTATGGGACTCACACTGATTCTACCATTTTTCGGTACTCGTCGGGACAGTTTTTCGGTACTCGCACGGATTCCACCTTTTCCCGGTCCTCGCCCGGATTCCACAATTTTTCGGCACTCACACTGATTCTACCATTTTTCGGTACTCGTCGGGAAAGTTTTTCGATACTCGCACGGATTCCAGCTTTTCCCGGTCCTCGCCCGGATTCCACAATTTATGGGACTCACACTGATTCTACCATTTTTCGGTACTCGTCGGGACAGTTTTTCGGTACTCGCACGGATTCCACCTTTTCCCAGTCCTCGCCCGATTCCACAATTTTTCGGTACTCACACTGATTCTACCATTTTTCGGTACTCGTCGGGACAGTTTTTCGGTACCCGAACGGATTCCACCTTTTCCCGGTCCTCGCCCGGATTCCACAATTTTTCGGAACTCACACTGATTCTATCATTTTTCGGTACTCGTCGGGACAGTTTTTCGGTACTCGCACGGATTCCAGCTTTTCCCGGTCCTCGCCCGAATTCCAAAATTTTTCGGTACTCACACTGATTCTACCATTTTTCTGTACTCGTCGGGACAGTTTTTCGGTACTCGCACGGATTCCACCTTTTCCCGGTCCTCGCCCGGATTCCACAATTTTTCGGCACTCACACTGATTCTACCATTTTTCGGTACTCGTCGGGAAAGTTTTTCGGTACTCGCACGGATTCCACTTTTTGCGGTACTCGCCCGGATTCCACAATTTTTCGGTACTCACACTGATTCTACCATTTTTCGGTACTCGTCGGGACAGTTTTTCGGTACTCGCACGGATTCCAGCTTTTCCCGGTCCTCGCCCGGATTCCACAATTTATGGGACTCACACTGATTCTACCATTTTTCGGTACTCGTCGGGACAGTTTTTCGGTACTCGCACGGATTCCACCTTTTCCCGGTCCTCGCCCGGATTCCACAATTTTTCGGCACTCACACTGATTCTACCATTTTTCGGTACTCGTCGGGAAAGTTTTTCGATACTCGCACGGATTCCACTTTTGGCGGTACTCGCCCGGATTCCACAATTTTTCGGTACTCACACTGATTCTACCATTTTTCGGTACTCGTCGGGACAATTTTTCGGTACTCGCACAGATTCCAGCTTTTCCCGGTCCTCGCCCGGATTCCACAATTTATGGGACTCACACTGATTCTACCATTTTTCGGTACTCGTCGGGACAGTTTTTCGGTACTCGCACGGATTCCACTTTTTGCGGTACTCGCCCGGATTCCACAATTTTTCGGTACTCACACTGATTCTACCATTTTTCGGTACTCGTCGGGACAGTTTTTCGGTACTCGCACGGATTCCAGCTTTTCCCGGTCCTCGCCCGGATTCCACAATTTTTCGGGACTCACACTGATTCTACCATTTTTCGGTACTCGTCGGGACAGTTTTCCGGTACTCGAACGGATTCCACCTTTTCCCGGTCCTCGCCCGGATTCCTTCCACAATTTTTCGGTACTCACACTGATTCTACCATTTTTCGGTACTCGTCGGGACAGTTTTTCGGTACTCGCACGGATTCCACCTTTTCCCGGTCCTCGCCCGGATTCCACAATTTTTCGGCACTCACACTGATTCTACCATTTTTCGGTACTCGTCGGGAAAGTTTTTCGGTACTCGCACGGATTCCACTTTTTGCGGGTACTCGCCCGGATTCCACAATTTTTCGGTACTCACACTGATTCTACCATTTTTCGGTACTCGTCGGGACAGTTTTTCGGTACTCGCACGGATTCCAGCTTTTCCCGGTCCTCGCCCGGATTCCACAATTTATGGGACTCACACTGATTCTACCATTTTTCGGTACTCGTCGGGACAGTTTTTCGTTACTCGCACGGATTCCACCTTTTCCCAGTCCTCGCCCGATTCCACAATTTTTTCGGTACTCACACTGATTCTACCATTTTTCGGTACTCGTCGGGACAGTTTTTCGGTACCCGAACGGATTCCACCTTTCCCGGTCCTCGCCCGGATTCCACAATTTTTCGGTACTCACACTGATTCTACCATTTTTCGGTACTCGTCGGGACAGTTTTTCGGTACTCGCACGGATTCCAGCTTTTCCCGGTCCTCGCCCGGATTCCACAATTTTTAGGGACTCACACTTATTCTACCATTTTTCGGTACTCGTCGGGACAGTTTTTCGGTACTCGAACGGATTCCACCTTTTCCCGGTCCTCGCCCGGATTCCACAATTTTTCGGTACTCACACTGATTCTACCATTTTTCGGTACTCGTCGGGACAGTTTTTCGGTACTCGCACGGATTCCACCTTTTCCCGGTCCTCGCCCGGATTCCACAATTTTTCGGTACTCACACTGATTCTACCATTTTTCGGTACTCGTCGGGACAGTTTTTCGGTACTCGCACGGATTCCAGCTTTTCCCGGTCCTCGCCCGGATTCCACAATTTATGGGACTCACACTGATTCTACCATTTTTCGGTACTCGTCGGGACAGTTTTTCGGTACTCGCACGGATTCCACCTTTTCCCGGTCCTCGCCCGGATTCCACAATTTTTCGGCACTCACACTGATTCTACCATTTTTCGGTACTCGTCGGGAAAGTTTTTCGATACTCGCACGGATTCCACTTTTGGCGGTACTCGCCCCGGATTCCACAATTTTTCGGTACTCACACTGATTCTACCATTTTTCGGTACTCGTCGGGACAATTTTTCGGTACTCGCACAGATTCCAGCTTTTCCCGGTCCTCGCCCGGATTCCACAATTTATGGGACTCACACTGATTCTACCATTTTTCGGTACTCGTCGGGACAGTTTTTCGGTACTCGCACGGATTCCACCTTTTCCCGGTCCTCGCCCGGATTCCACAATTTTTCGGTACTCACACTGATTCTACCATTTTTCGGTACTCGTCGGGACAGTTTTTCGGTACTCGAACGGATTCCACCTTTTCCCCGGTCCTCGCCCGGATTCCACAATTTTTCGGTACTTACACTGATTCTACCATTTTTCGGTACTCGTCGGGACAGTTTTTCGGTACTCGCACGGATTCCACCTTTTCCCGGTCCTCGCCCGGATTCCACAATTTTTCGGTACTCACACTGATTCTACCATTTTTCGGTACTCGTCGGGACAGTTTTTCGGTACTCGCACGGATTCCAGCTTTTCCCGGTCCTCGCCCGGATTCCACAATTTATGGGACTCACACTGATTCTACCATTTTTCGGTACTCGTCGGGACAGTTTTTCGGTACTCGCACGGATTCCACCTTTTCCGGGTCCTCGCCCGGATTCCACAATTTTTCGGAACTCACACTGATTCTACCATTTTTCGGTACTCGTCGGGACAGTTTTTCGGTACTCGCACGGATTCCACCTTTTCTCGGTCCTCGCCCGGATTCCACAATTTCTTGGCACTCACACTGATTCTACCATTTTTCGGTACTCGTCCGGACAGTTTTTCGGTACTCGCACGGATTCCACTTTTTGCGGTACTCGCCCGGATTCCACAATTTTTCGGTACTCACACTGATTCTACCATTTTTCGGTACTCCTCGGGACAGTTTTTCGGTACTCGCACGGATTCCACTTTTTGCGATACTCGCCCGGATTCCACAATTTTTCGGTACTCACACTGATTCTACCATTTTTCGGTACTCGTCGGGACAGTTTTTTGGTACTCGCACAGATTCCACCTTTTCTTGGTACTCGCCCGGATTCGACAATTTTCCGGTACTCACACTGATTCTACCATTTTTCGGTACTCGTCGGGACAGTTTTTCGGTACTCGAACGGATTCCACCTTTTCCCGGTCCTCGCCCGGATTCCACAATTTTTCGGTACTCACACTGATTCTACCATTTTTCGGTACTCGTCGGGACAGTTTTTCGGTACTCGAACGGATTCCACCTTTTCCCGGTCCTCGCCCGGATTCCACAATTTTTCGGTACTTACACTGATTCTACCATTTTTCGGTACTCGTCGGGACAGTTTTTCGGTACTCGCACGGATTCCAGCTTTTCCCGGTCCTCGCCCGGATTCCACAATTTTTCGGGACTCACACTGATTCTACCATTTTTCGGTACTCGTCGGGACAGTTTTTCGGTACTCGAACGGATTCCACCTTTTCCCGGTCCTCGCCCAGATTCCACAATTTTTCGGTACTCACACTGATTCTACCATTTTTCGGTACTCGTCGGGACAGTTTTTCGGTACTCGCACGGATTCCACCTTTTCCCGGTCCCCGCCCGGATTCCACAATTTTTCGGTACTCACACTGATTCTACCATTTTTCGGTACACGTCGGGACAGTTTTTTCGGTAATCGCACGGATTCCTCCTTTTCGCGGCACTCACCCGGATTCAACAATTTTCCGGTACTCACACTGATTCTACCATTTTTCGGTACTCGTCGGGACAGTTTTTCAGTACTCACACGGATTCCACCTTTTCCCGGTCCTCGCCCGGGATTCCACAATTTTTTGGTACTGACACTGATTCTACCATTTTTCGGTACTCGTCGGGACAGTTTTTCGGTACTCGCACGGATTCCAGCTTTTCCCGGTCCTCGCCCGGATTCCACAATTTTTCGGTACTCACACTGATTCTACAATTTTTCCGTACTCGTCGGGACAGTTTTTCGGTACTCGCACGGATTCCAACTTTTCGCGTTACTCGCCCGGATTCCACAATTTTTCGGAACTCACACTGATTCTATCATTTTTCGGTACTCGTCGGGACAGTTTTTCGGTACTCGCACGGATTCCAGCTTTTCCCGGTCCTCGCCCGAATTCCAAAATTTTTCGGTACTCACACTGATTCTACCATTTTTCTGTACTCGTCGGGACAGTTTTTCGGTACTCGCACGGATTCCACCTTTTCCCGGTCCTCGCCCGGATTCCACAATTTTTTCGGTACTCACACTGATTCTACCATTTTTCGGTACACGTCGGGACAGTTTTTTCGGTAATCGCACGGATTCCTCCTTTTCGCGGCACTCGCCCGGATTCAACAATTTTCCGGTACTCACACTGATTCTACCATTTTTCGGTACTCGTCGGGGACAGTTTTTCGGTACTCGCACGGATTCCACCTTTTCCCGGTCCTCGCCCGGATTCCACAATTTTTCGGTACTCACACTGATTCTACCATTTTTCGGTACTCGTCGGGACAGTTTTTCGGTACTCGCACGGATTCCACCTTTTCCCGGTCCTCGCCCGGATTCCACAATTTTTCGGTACTCACACTGATTCTACCATTTTTCGGTACTCAAGTTTTTCGGTACTCGCACGGATTCCACTTTTTGCGGTACTCGCCCGGATTCCACAATTTTTCGGTACTCACACTGATTCTACATTTTTCGGTACTCGTCGGGACAGTTTTTCGGTACTCGCACGGATTCCACCTTTTCGCGGCACTCGCCCGGATTCAACAATTTTCCGGTACTCACACTGATTCTACCATTTTTCGGTACTCGTCGGGACAGTTTTTCGGTACTCGCACGGATTCCACCTTTTCCCGGTCCTCGCCCGGATTCCACAATTTTTCGGTACTCACGCTGATTCTACCATTTTTCGGTACTCGTCGGGACAGTTTTTCGGTACTCGCACGGATTCCAGCTTTTCCCGGTCCTCGCCCGGATTCCACAATTTTTCGGTACTCACACTGATTCTACCATTTTTCCGTACTCGTCGGGACAGTTTTTCGGTACTCGCACGGATTCCACCTTTTCTCGGTCCTCGCCCGGATTCCACAATTTTTCGGTACTCGTCGGGACAGTTTTTCGGTACTCGCACGGATTCCACTTTTTGCGGTACTCGCCCGGATTCCACAATTTTTTCGGTACTCACACTGATTCTACAATTTTTCCGTACTCGTCGGGACAGTTTTTCGGTACTCGCACGGATTCCACCTTTTCGCGGTACTCGCCCGGATTCCACAATTTTTCGGAACTCACACTGATTCTATCATTTTTCGGTACTCGTCGGGACAGTTTTTCGGTACTCGCACGGATTCCAGCTTTTCCCGGTCCTCGCCCGGATTCCACAATTTTTCGGTACTCACACTGATTCTACCATTTTTCGGTACTCGTCGGGACAGTTTTTCGGTACTCGCACGGATTCTACTTTTTGCGGTACTCGCCCGGATTCCACAATTTTTCGGTACTCACACTGATTCTACCATTTTTCCGTACTCGTCGGGACAGTTTTTCGGTACTCGCACGGATTCCACCTTTTCCCGGTCCTCGCCCGGATTCCACAATTTTTCGGTACTCACACTGATTCTACCATTTTTCGGTACTCGTCGGGACAGTTTTTCGGTACTCGCACGGATTCCACTTTTTGCGGTACTCGCCCGGATTCCGCAATTTTTTGGAACTCACACTGATTCTACCATTTTTCGGTACTCGTCCGGACAGTTTTTTGGTAAGCACACGGATTCCACCTTTTCTTGGTGCTCGCCCGGATTCAACAATTTTCCGGTACTCACACTGATTCTACCATTTTTCGGTACTCGTCGGGACAGTTTTTCGGTACTCGCACGGATTCCACCTTTTCCCGGTCCTCGCCCGGATTCCACAATTTTTCGGTACTCACACTGATTCTACCATTTTTCGGTACACGTCGGGACAGTTTTTCGGTAATCGCACGGATTCCTCCTTTTCGCGGCACTCGCCCGGATTCAACAATTTTCCGGTACTCACACTGATTCTACCATTTTTCGGTACTCGTCGGGACAGTTTTTCGGTACTCGAACGGATTCCACCTTTTCCCGGTCCTCGCCCGGATTCCACAATTTTTCGGTACTTACACTGATTCTACCATTTTTCGGTACTCGTCGGGACAGTTTTTCGGTACTCGCACGGATTCCAGCTTTTCCCGGTCCTCGCCCGGATTCCACAATTTTTCGGGACTCACACTGATTCTACCATTTTTCGGTACTCGTCGGGACAGTTTTTCGGTACTCGAACGGATTCCACCTTTTCCCGGTCCTCGCCCAGATTCCACAATTTTTCGGTACTCACACTGATTCTACCATTTTTCGGTACTCGTCGGGACAGTTTTTCGGTACTCGCACGGATTCCACCTTTTCCCGGTCCTCGCCCGGATTCCACAATTTTTCGGTACTCACACTGATTCTACCATTTTTCGGTACACGTCGGGACAGTTTTTCGGTAATCGCACGGATTCCTCCTTTTCGCGGCACTCACCCGGATTCAACAATTTTCCGGTACTCACACTGATTCTACCATTTTTCGGTACTCGTCGGGACAGTTTTTCAGTACTCACACGGATTCCACCTTTTCCCGGTCCTCGCCCGGATTCCACAATTTTTCGGTACTCACACTGATTCTACCATTTTTCGGTACTCGTCGGGACAGTTTTTCGGTACTCGCACGGATTCCACTTTTTGCGGTACTCGCCCGGATTCCGCAATTTTTTGGAACTCACACTGATTCTACCATTTTTCGGTACTCGTCCGGACAGTTTTTTGGTAAGCACACGGATTCCACCTTTTCTTGGTGCTCGCCCGGATTCAACAATTTTCCGGTACTCACACTGATTCTACCATTTTTCGGTACTCGTCGGGACAGTTTTTCGGTACTCGCACGGATTCCACCTTTTCCCGGTCCTCGCCCGGATTCCACAATTTTTCGGTACTCACACTGATTCTACCATTTTTCGGTACACGTCGGGACAGTTTTTCGGTAATCGCACGGATTCCTCCTTTTCGCGGCACTCGCCCGGATTCAACAATTTTCCGGGTACTCACACTGATTCTACCATTTTTCGGTACTCGTCGGGACAGTTTTTCGGTACTCGAACGGATTCCACCTTTTCCCGGTCCTCGCCCGGATTCCACAATTTTTCGGTACTTACACTGATTCTACCATTTTTCGGTACTCGTCGGGACAGTTTTTCGGTACTCGCACGGATTCCAGCTTTTCCCGGTCCTCGCCCGGATTCCACAATTTTTCGGGACTCACACTGATTCTACCATTTTTCGGTACTCGTCGGGACAGTTTTTCGGTACTCGAACGGATTCCACCTTTTCCCGGTCCTCGCCCAGATTCCACAATTTTTCGGTACTCACACTGATTCTACCATTTTTCGGTACTCGTCGGGACAGTTTTTCGGTACTCGCACGGATTCCACCTTTTCCCGGTCCTCGCCCGGATTCCACAATTTTTCGGTACTCACACTGATTCTACCATTTTTCGGTACACGTCGGGACAGTTTTTCGGTAATCGCACGGATTCCTCCTTTTCGCGGCACTCACCCGGATTCAACAATTTTCCGGTACTCACACTGATTCTACCATTTTTCGGTACTCGTCGGGACAGTTTTTCAGTACTCACACGGATTCCACCTTTTCCCGGTCCTCGCCCGGATTCCACAATTTTTTGGTACTGACACTGATTCTACCATTTTTCGGTACTCGTCGGGACAGTTTTTCGGTACTCGCACGGATTCCAGCTTTTCCCGGTCCTCGCCCGGATTCCACAATTTTTCGGTACTCACACTGATTCTACAATTTTTCCGTACTCGTCGGGACAGTTTTTCGGTACTCGCACGGATTCCACCTTTTCGCGGTACTCGCCCGGATTCCACAATTTTTCGGAACTCACACTGATTCTATCATTTTTCGGTACTCGTCGGGACAGTTTTTCGGTACTCGCACGGATTCCAGCTTTTCCCGGTCCTCGCCCGAATTCCAAAATTTTTCGGTACTCACACTGATTCTACCATTTTTCTGTACTCGTCGGGACAGTTTTTCGGTACTCGCACGGATTCCACCTTTTCCCGGTCCTCGCCCGGATTCCACAATTTTTCGGTACTCACACTGATTCTACCATTTTTCGGTACACGTCGGGACAGTTTTTCGGTAATCGCACGGATTCCTCCTTTTCGCGGCACTCGCCCGGATTCAACAATTTTCCGGTACTCACACTGATTCTACCATTTTTCGGTACTCGTCGGGACAGTTTTTCGGTACTCGCACGGATTCCACCTTTTCCCGGTCCTCGCCCGGATTCCACAATTTTTCGGTACTCACACTGATTCTACCATTTTTCGGTACTCGTCGGGACAGTTTTTCGGTACTCGCACGGATTCCACCTTTTCGCGGCACTCGCCCGGATTCAACAATTTTCCGGTACTCACACTGATTCTACCATTTTTCGGTACTCGTCGGGACAGTTTTTCGGTACTCGCACGGATTCCACCTTTTCCCGGTCCTCGCCCGGATTCCACAATTTTTCGGTACTCACACTGATTCTACCATTTTTCGGTACTCGTCGGGACAGTTTTTCGGTACTCGCACGGATTCCAGCTTTTCCCGGTCCTCGCCCGGATTCCACAATTTTTCGGTACTCACACTGATTCTACCATTTTTCCGTACTCGTCGGGACAGTTTTTCGGTACTCGCACGGATTCCACCTTTTCTCGGTCCTCGCCCGGATTCCACAATTTTTCGGTACTCACACTGATTCTACCATTTTTCGGTACTCGTCGGGACAGTTTTTCGGTACTCGCACGGATTCCACTTTTTGCGGTACTCGCCCGGATTCCACAATTTTTCGGTACTCACACTGATTCTACAATTTTTCCGTACTCGTCGGGACAGTTTTTCGGTACTCGCACGGATTCCACCTTTTCGCGGTACTCGCCCGGATTCCACAATTTTTCGGAACTCACACTGATTCTATCATTTTTCGGTACTCGTCGGGACAGTTTTTTGGTACTCACACGGATTCCACCTTTTCTTGGTACTTGCCCGGATTCAACAATTTTCCGGTACTCACACTGATTCTACCATTTTTCGGTACTCGTCGGGACAGTTTTTCGGTACTCGCACGGATTCCACCTTTTCCCGGTCCTCGCCCGGATTCCACAATTTTTCGGTACTCACACTGATTCTACCATTTTTCGGTACACGTCGGGACAGTTTTTCGGTAATCGCACGGATTCCTCCTTTTCGCGGCACTCGCCCGGATTCAACAATTTTCCGGTACTCACACTGATTCTACAATTTTTCGGTACTCGTCGGGACAGTTTTTCGGTACTCGCACGGATTCCACAATTTTTCGGTACTCACACTGATTCTACAATTTTTCCGTACTCGTCGGGACAGTTTTTCGGTACTCGCACGGATTCCACCTTTTCGCGGTACTCGCCCGGATTCCACAATTTTTCGGAACTCACACTGATTCTATCATTTTTCGGTACTCGTCGGGACAGTTTTTCGGTACTCGCACGGATTCCAGCTTTTCCCGGTCCTCGCCCGAATTCCAAAATTTTTCGGTACTCACACTGATTCTACCATTTTTCTGTACTCGTCGGGATAGTTTTTCGGTACTCGCACGGATTCCAGCTTTTCCCGGTCCTCGCCCGGATTCCACAATTTTTCGGTACTCACACTGATTCTACAATTTTTCCGTACTCGTCGGGACAGTTTTTCGGTACTCGCACGGATTCCACCTTTTCGCGGTACTCGCCCGGATTCCACAATTTTTCGGAACTCACACTGATTCTATCATTTTTCGGTACTCGTCGGGACAGTTTTTCGGTACTCGCACGGATTCCAGCTTTTCCCGGTCCTCGCCCGGATTCCACAATTTTTCGGTACTCACACCGATTCTACCATTTTTCCGTACTCGTCGGGACAGTTTTTCGGTACTCGAACGGATTCCACCTTTTCCCGGTCCTCGCCCGGATTCCACAATTTTTCGGAACTCACACTGATTCTATCATTTTTCGGTACTCGTCGGGACAGTTTTTCGGTACTCGCACGGATTCCACCTTTTCGCGGTCCTCGCCCGGATTCCACAATTTTTCGGTACTCACACTGATTCTACCATTTTTCTGTACTCGTCGGGACAGTTTTTCGGTACTCGCACGGATTCCACTTTTGGCGGTACTCGCCCGGATTCCACAATTTTTCGGTACTCACACTGATTCTACCATTTTTCGGTACTCGTCGGGACAGTTTTTCGGTACTCGCACGGATTCCACCTTTTCCCGGTCCTCGCCCGGATTCCACAATTTTTCGGTACTCACACTGATTCTACCATTTTTCGGTACACGTCGGGACAGTTTTTTGGTACTCACACGGATTCCACCTTTTCTTGGTGCTCGCCCGGATTCAACAATTTTCCGGTACTCACACTGATTCTACCATTTTTCGGTACTCGTCGGGACAGTTTTTCGGTACTCGCACGGATTCCACCTTTTCGCGGTCCTCGCACGGATTCCACAATTTTTCGGTACTCACACTAATTCTACCATTTTTCCGTACTCGTCGGGACAGTTTTTCGGTACTCGCACGGATTCCAGCTTTTCCCGGTCCTCCCCCGGATTCCACAATTTTTCGGGACTCACACTGATTCTACCATTTTTCCGTACTCGTCGGGACAGTTTTTCGGTACTCGCACGGATTCCACCTTTTCGCGGTCCTCGCCCGGATTCCACAATTTTTCGGTACTCACACTGATTCTACCATTTTTCTGTACTCGTCGGGACAGTTTTTCGGTACTCGCACGGATTCCTCCTTTTCGCGGCACTCGCCCGGATTCAACAATTTTTCGGTACTCACACTGATTCTACCATTTTTCGGTACTCGTCGGGACAGTTTTTCGGTACTCGCACGGATTCCAGCTTTTCCCGGTCCTCGCCCGGATTCCACAATTTTTCGGTACTCACACTGATTCTACCATTTTTCGGTACTCGTCGGGACAGTCTTTCGGTACTCGCACGGATTCCACTTTTTCGCGGTACTCGCCCGGATTCCGCAATTTTTCGGAACTCACACTAATTCTACCATTTTTCAGTACTCGTCAGGACAGTTTTTTGGTACTCGCACGGATTCCACCTTTTCTTGGTACTCGCCCGAATTCCACAATTTTTCGGTACTCACACTGATTCTACCATTTTTCGGTACTCGTCGGGACAGTTTTTCGGTACTCGCACGGATTCCACCTTTTCGCGGTACTCGCCCGGATTCCACAATTTTTCGGAACTCACACTGATTCTACCATTTTTCGGTACTCGTCGGGACAGTTTTTTGGTACTCACACGGATTCCACCTTTTCTTGGTGCTCGCCCGGATTCAACAATTTTCCGGTACTCACACTGATTCTACCATTTTTCGGTACTCGTCGGGACAGTTTTTCGGTACTCGCACGGATTCCACCTTTTCGCGGTCCTCGCACGGATTCCACAATTTTTCGGTACTCACACTAATTCTACCATTTTTCCGTACTCGTCGGGACAGTTTTTCGGTACTCGCACGGATTCCAGCTTTTCCCGGTCCTCGCCCGGATTCCACAATTTTTCGGGACTCACACTGATTCTACCATTTTTCCGTACTCGTCGGGACAGTTTTTCGGTACTCGCACGGATTCCACCTTTTCGCGGTCCTCGCCCGGATTCCACAATTTTTCGGTACTCACACTGATTCTACCATTTTTCTGTACTCGTCGGGACAGTTTTTCGGTACTCGCACGGATTCCTCCTTTTCGCGGCACTCGCCCGGATTCAACAATTTTTCGGTACTCACACTGATTCTACCATTTTTCGGTACTCGTCGGGACAGTTTTTCGGTACTCGCACGGATTCCAGCTTTTCCCGGTCCTCGCCCGGATTCCACAATTTTTCGGTACTCACACTGATTCTACCATTTTTCGGTACTCGTCGGGACAGTTTTTCGGTACTCGAACGGATTCCACCTTTTCCCGGTCCTCGCCCGGATTCCACAATTTTTCGGAACTCACACTGATTCTATCATTTTTCGGTACTCGTCGGGACAGTTTTTCGGTACTCGCACGGATTCCACCTTTTCGCGGTCCTCGCCCGGATTCCACAATTTTTCGGTACTCACACTGATTCTACCATTTTTCTGTACTCGTCGGGACAGTTTTTCGGTACTCGCACGGATTCCACTTTTGGCGGTACTCGCCCGGATTCCACAATTTTTCGGTACTCACACTGATTCTACCATTTTTCGGTACTCGTCGGGACAGTTTTTCGGTACTCGCACGGATTCCACCTTTTCGCGGTACTCGCCCGGATTCCACAATTTTTCGGAACTCACACTGATTCTACCATTTTTCGGTACTCGTCGGGACAGTTTTTTGGTACTCACACGGATTCCACCTTTTCTTGGTGCTCGCCCGGATTCAACAATTTTCCGGTACTCACACTGATTCTACCATTTTTCGGTACTCGTCGGGACAGTTTTTCGGTACTCGCACGGATTCCACCTTTTCGCGGTCCTCGCACGGATTCCACAATTTTTCGGTACTCACACTAATTCTACCATTTTTCCGTACTCGTCGGGACAGTTTTTCGGTACTCGCACGGATTCCAGCTTTTCCCGGTCCTCGCCCGGATTCCACAATTTTTCGGGACTCACACTGATTCTACCATTTTTCCGTACTCGTCGGGACAGTTTTTCGGTACTCGCACGGATTCCACCTTTTCGCGGTCCTCGCCCGGATTCCACAATTTTTCGGTACTCACACTGATTCTACCATTTTTCTGTACTCGTCGGGACAGTTTTTCGGTACTCGCACGGATTCCTCCTTTTCGCGGCACTCGCCCGGATTCAACAAGTTTTCGGTACTCACACTGATTCTACCATTTTTCGGTACTCGTCGGGACAGTTTTTCGGTACTCGCACGGATTCCAGCTTTTCCCGGTCCTCGCCCGGATTCCACAATTTTTCGGTACTCACACTGATTCTACCATTTTTCGGTACTCGTCGGGACAGTCTTTCGGTACTCGCACGGATTCCACTTTTTCGCGGTACTCGCCCGGATTCCGCAATTTTTCGGAACTCACACTAATTCTACCATTTTTCAGTACTCGTCAGGACAGTTTTTTGGTACTCGCACGGATTCCACCTTTTCTTGGTACTCGCCCGAATTCCACAATTTTTCGGTACTCACACTGATTCTACCATTTTTCGGTACTCGTCGGGACAGTTTTTCGGTACTCGCACGGATTCCACCTTTTCTTGGTACTTGCCCGGATTCAACAATTTTCCGGTACTCACACTGATTCTACCATTTTTCGGTACTCACACTGATTCTACCATTTTTCGGTACTCGTCGGGACAGTTTTTTGGTACTCACACGGATTCCACCTTTTCTTGGTACTCGCCCGGATTCAACAATTTTCCGGTACTCACACTCATTCTACCATTTTTCGGTACTCGTCGGGACAGTTTTTCGGTACTCGCACGGATTCCACCTTTTCTTGGTACTCGCACGGATTCCACCTTTTCTTGGTACTCGCCCGGATTCATCAATTGTCCGGTACTCACACTGATTCTACCATTTTTCGGTACTCGTCGGGACAGTTTTTCGGTACTCGCACGGATTCCACCTTTTCGCGGTACTAGCCCGGATTCCACAATTTTTCGGAACTCACACTGATTCTACCATTTTTCGGTACTCGTCGGGACAGTTTTTTGGTACTCACACGGATTCCACCTTTTCTTGGTACTCGCCCGGATGCAACAATTTTCCGGTACTCACACTGATTCTACCATTTTTCGGTACTCGTCGGGACAGTTTTTCGGTACTCGCACGGATTCCAGCTTTTCCCGGTCCTCGCCCGGATTCCACAATTTTTCGGTACTCACACTGATTCTACCATTTTTCGGTACTCGTCGGGACAGTCTTTCGGTACTCGCACGGATTCCACTTTTTCGCGGTACTCGCCCGGATTCCGCAATTTTTCGGAACTCACACTAATTCTACCATTTTTCAGTACTCGTCAGGACAGTTTTTTGGTACTCGCACGGATTCCACCTTTTCTTGGTACTCGCCCGAATTCCACAATTTTTCGGTACTCACACTGATTCTACCATTTTTCGGTACTCGTCGGGACAGTTTTTCGGTACTCGCACGGATTCCACCTTTTCTTGGTACTCGCCCGGATTCAACAATTTTCCGGTACTCACACTGATTCTACCATTTTTCGGTACTCACACTGATTCTACCATTTTTCGGTACTCGTCGGGACAGTTTTTTGGTACTCACACGGATTCCACCTTTTCTTGGTACTCGCCCGGATTCAACAATTTTCCGGTACTCACACTGATTCTACCATTTTTCGGTACTCGTCGGGACAGTTTTTCGGTACTCGCACGGATTCCACCTTTTCTTGGTACTCGCACGGATTCCACCTTTTCTTGGTACTCGCCCGGACTCATCAATTGTCCGGTACTCACACTGATTCTACCATTTTTCGGTACTCGTCGGGACAGTTTTTCGGTACTCGCACGGATTCCACCTTTTCGCGGTACTAGCCCGGATTCCACAATTTTTCGGAACTCACACTGATTCTACCATTTTTCGGTACTCGTCGGGACAGTTTTTTGGTACTCACACGGATTCCACCTTTTCTTGGTACTCGCCCGGATTCAACAATTTTCCGGTACTCACACTGATTCTACCATTTTTCGGTACTCGTCGGGACAGTTTTTCGGTACTCGCACGGATTCCACCTTTTCCCGGTCCTCGCCCGGATTCCACAATTTTTCGGTACTCACACTGATTCTACCATTTTTCGGTACACGTCGGGACAGTTTTTCGGTAATCGCACGGATTCCTCCTTTTCGCGGCACTCGCCCGGATTCAACAATTTTCCGGTACTCACACTGATTCTACCATTTTTCGGTACTCGTCGGGACAGTTTTTCGGTACTCGCACGGATTCCAGCTTTTCCCGGTCCTCGCCCGGATTCCACAATTTTTCGGTACTCACACTGATTCTACAATTTTTCCGTACTCGTCGGGACAGTTTTTCGGTACTCGCCCGGATTCCACAATTTTTCGGTACTCACACTGATTCTACCAATTTTCTGTACTCGTCGGGACAGTTTTTCGGTACTCGCACGGATTCCACCTTTTCCCGGTCCTCGCCCGGATTCCACAATTTTTCGGAACTCACACTGATTCTACCATTTTTCAGTACTCGTCAGGACAGTTTTTTGGTACTCGCACGGATTCCACCTTTTCTTGCTACTCGCCCGAATTCCACAATTTTTCGGTACTCACACTGATTCTACCATTTTTCGGTACTCGTCGGGACAGTTTTTCGGTACTCGCACGGATTCCACCTTTTCTTGGTACTCGCACGGATTCCACCTTTTCTTGGTACTCGCCCGGATTCATCAATTGTCCGGTACTCACACTGATTCTACCATTTTTCGGTACTCGTCGGGACAGTTTTTCGGTACTCGCACGGATTCTACCTTTTCGCGGTACTCGCCCGGATTCCACAATTTTTCGGAACTCACACTGATTCTACCATTTTTCGGTACTCGTCGAGACAGTTTTTTGGTACTCACACGGATTCCACCTTTTCTTGGTACTCGCCCGGATTCAACAATTTTCCGGTAATCACACTGATTCTACCATTTTTCGGTACTCGTCGGGACAGTTTTTCGGTACTCGCACGGATTCCACCTTTTCTTGGTACTCTCACGGATTCCACCTTTTCTTGGTACTCTCACGGATTCCACCTTTTCTTGGTACTCGCCCGGATTCATCAATTGTCCGGTACTCACACTGATTCTACCATTTTTCGGTACTCGTCGGGACAGTTTTTCGGTACTCGCACGGATTCCACCTTTTCGCGGTACTAGCCCGGATTCCACAATTTTTCGGAACTCACACTGATTCTACCATTTTTCGGTACTCGTCGGGACAGTTTTTTGGTACTCACACGGATTCCACCTTTTCTTGGTACTCGCCCGGATTCAACAATTTTCCGGTACTCACACTGATTCTACCATTTTTCGGTACTCGTCGGGACAGTTTTTCGGTACTCGCACGGATTCCACCTTTTCCCAGTCCTCGCCCGGATTCCACAATTTTTCGGTACTCACACTGATTCTACCATTTTTCAGTACACGTCGGGACAGTTTTTCGGTAATCGCACGGATTCCTCCTTTTCGCGGCACTCGCCCGGATTCAACAATTTTCCGGTACTCACACTGATTCTACCATTTTTCGGTACTCGTCGGGACAGTTTTTCGGTACTCGCACGGATTCCAGCTTTTCCCGGTCCTCGCCCGGATTCCACAATTTTTCGGTACTCACACTGATTCTACAATTTTTCCGTACTCGTCGGGACAGTTTTTCGGTACTCGCACGGATTCCACCTTTTCGCGGTACTCGCCCGGATTCCACAATTTTTCGGAACTCACACTGATTCTATCATTTTTCGGTACTCGTCGGGACAGTTTTTCGGTACTCGCACGGATTCCAGCTTTTCCCGGTCCTCGCCCGGATTCCACAATTTTTCGGTAGTCACACTGATTCTACAATTTTTCCGTACTCGTCGGGACAGTTTTTCGGTACTCGCACGGATTCCACCTTTTCGCGGTACTCGCCCGGATTCCACAATTTTTCGGAACTCACACTGTTTCTATCATTTTTCGGTACTCGTCGGGACAGTTTTTCGGTACTCGCACGGATTCCACCTTTTCGCGGTCCTCGCCCGGATTCCACAATTTTTCGGTACTCACACTGATTCTACCATTTTTCTGTACTCGTCGGGACAGTTTTTCGGTACTCGCACGGATTCCACCTTTTCGCGGTACTCGCCCGGATTCCACAATTTTTCGGTACTCACACTGATTCTACCATTTTTCGGTACTCGTCGGGTCAGTTTTTCGGTACTCGCACGGATTCCACCTTTTCGCGGTCCTCGCCCGGATTCCACAATTTTTCGGTACTCACACTGATTCTACAATTTTTCCGTACTCGTCGGGACAGTTTTTCGGTACTCGCACGGATTCCACCTTTTCGCGGTACTCGCCCGGATTCCACAATTTTTCGGAACTCACACTGATTCTATCATTTTTCGGTACTCGTCGGGACAGTTTTTCGGTACTCGCACGGATTCCACCTTTTCGCGGTCCTCGCCCGGATTCCACAATTTTTCGGTACTCACACTGATTCTACCATTTTTCTGTACTCGTCGGGACAGTTTTTCGGTACTCGCACGGATTCCACTTTTGGCGGTACTCGCCCGGATTCCACAATTTTTCGGTACTCACACTGATTCTACCATTTTTCGGTACTCGTCGGGACAGTTTTTCGGTACTCGCACGGATTCCACCTTTTCGCGGTACTCGCCCGGATTCCACAATTTTTCGAAACTCACACTGATTCTACCATTTTTCGGTACTCGTCGGGACAGTTTTTTGGTACTCACACGGATTCCACCTTTTCTTGGTGCTCGCCCGGATTCAACAATTTTCCGGTACTCACACTGATTCTACCATTTTTCGGTACTCGTCGGGACAGTTTTTCGGTACTCGCACGGATTCCACCTTTTCGCGGTCCTCGCACGGATTCCACAATTTTTCGGTACTCACACTGATTCTACCATTTTTCCGTACTCGTCGGGACAGTTTTTCGGTACTCGCACGGATTCCAGCTTTTCCCGGTCCTCGCCCGGATTCCACAATTTTTCGGGACTCACACTGATTCTACCATTTTTCCGTACTCGTCGGGACAGTTTTTCGGTACTCGCACGGATTCCAGCTTTTCCCGGTCCTCGCCCGGATTCCACAATTTTTCGGTACTCACACTGATTCTACCATTTTTCCGTACTCGTCGGGACAGTTTTTCGGTACTCGCACGGATTCCAGCTTTTCCCGGTACTCGCCCGGATTCGACAATTTTTCGGTACTCACACTGATTCTACCATTTTTCGGTACTCGTCGGGACAGTTTTTCGGTACTCGCACGGATTCCACCTTTTCCCGGTCCTCGCCCGGATTCCACAATTTTTCGGTACTCACACTGATTCTACCATTTTTCGGTACTCGTCGGGACAGTTTTTCGGTACTCGCACGGATTCCACTTTTTGCGGTACTCGCCCGGATTCGACAATTTTTCGGTACTCACACTGATTCTACCATTTTTCGGTACTCGTCGGGACAGTTTTTCGGTACTCGCACGGATTCCACCTTTTCCCGGTCCTCGCCCGGATTCCACAATTTTTCGGTACTCACACTGATTCTACCATTTTTCGGTACTCGTCGGGACAGTTTTTCGGTACTCGCACGGATTCCACTTTTTGCGGTACTCGCCCGGATTCCACAATTTTTCGGTACTCACACTGATTATACCATTTTTCGGTACTCGTCGGGACAGTTTTTCGGTACTCGCACGGATTCCACTTTTTGCGGTACTCGCCCGGATTCCACAATTTTTCGGTACTCACACTGATTCTACCATTTTTCGGTACTCGTCGGGACAGTTTTTCGGTACTCGCACGGATTCCACCTTTTCCCGGTCCTCGCCCGGATTCCACAATTTTTCGGTACTCACACTGATTCTACCATTTTTCCGTACTCGTCGGGACAGTTTTTCGGTACTCGCACGGATTCCAGCTTTTCCCGGTCCTCGCCCGGATTCCACAATTTTTCGGGACTCACACTGATTCTACCATTTTTCCGTACTCGTCGGGACAGTTTTTCGGTACTCGCACGGATTCCAGCTTTTCCCGGTCCTCGCCCGGATTCCACAATTTTTCGGTACTCACACTGATTCTACCATTTTTCCGTACTCGTCGGGACAGTTTTTCGGTACTCGCACGGATTCCAGCTTTTCCCGGTACTCGCCCGGATTCGACAATTTTTCGGTACTCACACTGATTCAACCATTTTTCGGTACTCGTCGGGACAGTTTTTCGGTACTCGCACGGATTCCACCTTTTCCCGGTCCTCGCCCGGATTCCACAATTTTTCGGTACTCACACTGATTCTACCATTTTTCGGTACTCGTCGGGACAGTTTTTCGGTACTCGCACGGATTCCACTTTTTGCGGTACTCGCCCGGATTCCACAATTTTTCGGTACTCACACTGATTATACCATTTTTCGGTACTCGTCGGGACAGTTTTTCGGTACTCGCACGGATTCCACTTTTTGCGGTACTCGCCCGGATTCCACAATTTTTCGGTACTCACACTGATTCTACCATTTTTCGGTACTCGTCGGGACAGTTTTTCGGTACTCGCACGGATTCCACCTTTTCCCGGTCCTCGCCCGGATTCCACAATTTTTCGGTACTCACACTGATTCTACCATTTTTCCGTACTCGTCGGGACAGTTTTTCGGTACTCGCACGGATTCCAGCTTTTCCCGGTACTCGCCCGGATTCGACAATTTTTCGGTACTCACACTGATTCTACCATTTTTCGGTACTCGTCGGGACAGTTTTTCGGTACTCGCACGGATTCCACCTTTTCCCGGTCCTCGCCCGGATTCCACAATTTTTCGGTACTCACACTGATTCTACCATTTTTCGGTACTCGTCGGGACAGTTTTTCGGTACTCGCACGGATTCCACTTTTTGCGGTACTCGCCCGGATTCCACAATTTTTCGGTACTCACACTGATTATACCATTTTTCGGTACTCGTCGGGACAGTTTTTCGGTACTCGCACGGATTCCACTTTTTGCGGTACTCGCCCGGATTCCACAATTTTTCGGTACTCACACTCATTCTACCATTTTTCGATACTCGTCGGGACAGTTTTTCGGTACTCGCACGGATTCCAGCTTTTCCCGGTCCTCGCCCGGATTCCACAATTTTTCGGTACTCACACTGATTCTACCATTTTTCGGTACTCGTCGGGACAGTTTTTCGGTACTCGCACGGATTCCACCTTTTCGCGGTACTCGCCCCGGATTCCACAATTTTTCGGAACTCACACTGATTCTACCATTTTTCGGTACGCGTCGGGACAGTTTTTGGGTACTCACACGGATTCCACCTTTTCTTGGTACTCGTCCGGATTCAACAATTTTCCGGTACTCACACTGATTCTACCATTTTTCGGTACTCGTCGGGACAGTTTTTCGGTACTCGCACGGATTCCACCTTTTCCCGGTCCTCGCCCGGATTCCACAATTTTTCGGTACTCACACTGATTCTACCATTTTTCGGTACTCGTCGGGACAGTTTTTCGGTACTCGCACGGATTCCACTTTTTGCGGTACTCGCCCGGATTCCACAATTTTTCGGTACTCACACTGATTATACCATTTTTCGGTACTCGTCGGGACAGTTTTTCGGTACTCGCACGGATTCCACTTTTTGCGGTACTCGCCCGGATTCCACAATTTTTCGGTACTCACACTAATTCTACCATTTTTCGATACTCGTCGGGACAGTTTTTCGGTACTCGCACGGATTCCAGCTTTTCCCGGTCCTCGCCCGGATTCCACAATTTTTCGGTACTCACACTGATTCTACCATTTTTCGGTACTCGTCTGGACAGTTTTTCGGTACTCGCACGGATTCCACCTTTTCCCGGTCCTCGCCCGGATTCCACAATTTTTCGGTACTCACACTGATTCTACCATTTTTCGGTACTCGTCGGGACAGTTTTTTGGTACTCACACGGATTCCACCTTTTCTTGGTGCTCGCCCGGATTCAACAATTTTCCGGTACTCACACTGATTCTACCATTTTTCGGTACTCGTCGGGACAGTTTTTTCGGTACTCGCACGGATTCCACTTTTTGCGGTACTCGCCCGGATTCCACAATTTTTCGGTACTCACACTGATTATACCATTTTTCGGTACTCGTCGGGACAGTTTTTCGGTACTCGCACGGATTCCACTTTTTGCGGTACTCGCCCGGATTCCACAATTTTTCGGTACTCACACTAATTCTACCATTTTTCGATACTCGTCGGGACAGTTTTTCGGTACTCGCACGGATTCCAGCTTTTCCCGGTCCTCGCCCGGATTCCACAATTTTTCGGTACTCACACTGATTCTACCATTTTTCGGTACTCGTCTGGACAGTTTTTCGGTACTCGCACGGATTCCACCTTTTCCCGGTCCTCGCCCGGATTCCACAATTTTTCGGTACTCACACTGATTCTACCATTTTTCGGTACTCGTCGGGACAGTTTTTCGGTACTCGCACGGATTCCACTTTTTGCGGTACTCGCCCGGATTCCACAATTTTTCGGTACTCACACTGATTCTACCATTTTTCGGTACTCGTCGGGACAGTTTTTCGGTACTCGCACGGATTCCACCTTTTCCCGGTCCTCGCCCGGATTCCACAATTTTTCGGTACTCACACTGATTCTACCATTTTTCGATACTCGTCGGGACAGTTTTTCGGTACTCGCACGGATTCCAGCTTTTCCCGGTCCTCGCCCGGATTCCACAATTTTTCGGTACTCACACTGATTCTACCATTTTTCGGTACTCGTCGGGACAGTTTTTCGGTACTCGCACGGATTCCACCTTTTCCCGGTACTCGCCCGGATTCCATAATTTTTCGGTACTCACACTGATTCTACCATTTTTCGGTACTCGTCGGGACAGTTTTTCGGTACTCGCACGGATTCCACTTTGTGCGGTACTCGCCCGGATTCCACAATTTTTCGGTACTCACACTGATTCTACCATTTTTCGGTACTCGTCGGGACAGTTTTTCGGTACTTGCACGGATTCCACCTTTTCCCGGTCCTCGCCCGGATTCCACAATTTTTCGGAACTCACACTGATTCTACCATTTTTCCGTACTCGTCGGGACAGTTTTTCGGTACTCGCACGGATTCCACCTTTTCGCGGTACTCGCCCGGATTCCGCAATTTTTCGGAACTCACACTGATTCTACCATTTTTCGGTACGCGTCGGGACAGTTTTTGGGTACTCACACGGATTCCACCTTTTCTTGGTACTCGTCCGGATTCAACAATTTTCCGGTACTCACACTGATTCTACCATTTTTCGGTACTCGTCGGGACAGTTTTTCGGTACTCGCACGGATTCCACCTTTTTCCGGTCCTCGCCCGGATTCCACAATTTTTCGGTACTCACACTGATTCTACCATTTTTCGGTACACGTCGGGACAGTTTTTCGGTAATCGCACGGATTCCTCCTTTTCGCGGCACTCGCCCGGATTCAACAATTTTCCGGTACTCACACTGATTCTACCATTTTTTCGGTACTCGTCGGGACAGTTTTTGGGTACTCACACGGATTCCACCTTTTCTTGGTACTCGTCCGGATTCCACAATTTTTCGGTACTCACACTGATTCTACCATTTTTCTGTACTCGTCGGGACAGTTTTTCGGTACTCGCACGGATTCCACTTTTGGCGGTACTCGCCCGGATTCCACAATTTTTCGGTACTCACACTGATTCTACCATTTTTCGGTACTCGTCGGGACAGTTTTTCGGTACTCGCACGGATTCCACCTTTTCGCGGTACTCGCCCGGATTCCACAATTTTTCGAAACTCACACTGATTCTACCATTTTTCGGTACTCGTCGGGACAGTTTTTCGGTACTCGCACGGATTCCACCTTTTCGCGGTACTCGCCCGGATTCCACAATTTTTCGGTACTCACACTGATTCTACCATTTTTCGGTACTCGTCGGGACAGTTTTTCGGTACTTGCACGGATTCCACCTTTTCCCGGTCCTCGCCCGGATTCCACAATTTTTCGGTACTCACACTGATTCTACCATTTTTCGGTACTCGTCGGGACAGTTTTTCGGTACTCGCACGGATTCCACCTTTTCCCGGTCCTCGCCCGGATTCCACAATTTTTCGGTACTCACACTGATTCTACCATTTTTCCGTACTCGTCGGGACAGTTTTTCGGTACTCGCACGGATTCCAGCTTTTCCCGGTACTCGCCCGGATTCGACAATTTTTCGGTACTCACACTGATTCTACCATTTTTCGGTACTCGTCGGGACAGTTTTTCGGTACTCGCACGGATTCCACCTTTTCCCGGTCCTCGCCCGGATTCCACAATTTTTCGGAACTCACACTGATTCTACCATTTTTCGGTACTCGTCGGGACAGTTTTTCGGTACTCGCACGGATTCCACCTTTTCGCGGTCCTCGCCCGGATTCCACAATTTTTCGGTACTCACACTGATTCTACCATTTTTCGGTACTCGTCGGGACAGTTTTTCGGTACTCGCACGGATTCCACTTTTTGCGGTACTCGCCCGGATTCCACAATTTTTCGGTACTCACACTGATTCTACCATTTTTCTGTACTCGTCGGGACAGTTTTTCGGTACTCGCACGGATTCCAGCTTTTCCCGGTCCTCGCCCGGATTCCACAATTTTTCGGTACTCACACTGATTCTACCAATTTTCTGTACTCGTCGGGACAGTTTTTCGGTACTCGCACGGATTCCACCTTTTCCCGGTCCTCGCCCGGATTCCACAATTTTTCGGTACTCACACTGATTCTACCATTTTTCGGTACTCGTCGGGACAGTTTTTCGGTACTCGCACGGATTCCACCTTTTCCCGGTACTCGCCCGGATTCCATAATTTTTCGGTACTCACACTGATTCTACCATTTTTCGGTACTCGTCGGGACAGTTTTTCGGTACTCGCACGGATTCCACTTTTTGCGGTACTCGCCCGGATTCCACAATTTTTCGGTACTCACACTGATTCTACCATTTTTCGGTACTCGTCGGGACAGTTTTTCGGTACTTGCACGGATTCCACCTTTTCCCGGTCCTCGCCCGGATTCCACAATTTTTCGGAACTCACACTGATTCTACCATTTTTCCGTACTCGTCGGGACAGTTTTTCGGTACTCGCACGGATTCCACCTTTTCGCGGTACTCGCCCGGATTCCGCAATTTTTCGGAACTCACACTGATTCTACCATTTTTCGGTACTCGTCAGGACAGTTTTTTGGTACTCGCACGGATTCCACCTTTTCTTGGTACTCGCCCGGATTCCACAATTTTTCGGTACTCACACTGATTCTACCATTTTTCCGTACTCGTCGGGACAGTTTTTCGGTACTCGCACGGATTCCACCTTTTCGCGGTCCTCGCCCGGATTCCACAATTTTTCGGTACTCACACTGATTCTACCATTTTTCGGTACTCGTCGGGACAGTTTTTCGGTACTCGCACGGATTCCACTTTTTGCGGTACTCGCCCGGATTCCACAATTTTTCGGTACTCACACTGATTCTACCATTTTTCTGTACTCGTCGGGACAGTTTTTCGGTACTCGCACGGATTCCAGCTTTTCCCGGTCCTCGCCCGGATTCCACAATTTTTCGGTACTCACACTGATTCTACCAATTTTCTGTACTCGTCGGGACAGTTTTTCGGTACTCGCACGGATTCCACCTTTTCCCGGTCCTCGCCCGGATTCCACAATTTTTCGGTACTCACACTGATTCTACCATTTTTCGGTACTCGTCGGGACAGTTTTTCGGTACTCGCACGGATTCCACCTTTTCCCGGTACTCGCCCGGATTCCATAATTTTTCGGTACTCACACTGATTCTACCATTTTTCGGTACTCGTCGGGACAGTTTTTCGGTACTCGCACGGATTCCACTTTTTGCGGTACTCGCCCGGATTCCACAATTTTTCGGTACTCACACTGATTCTACCATTTTTCGGTACTCGTCGGGACAGTTTTTCGGTACTTGCACGGATTCCACCTTTTCCCGGTCCTCGCCCGGATTCCACAATTTTTCGGAACTCACACTGATTCTACCATTTTTCCGTACTCGTCGGGACAGTTTTTCGGTACTCGCACGGATTCCACCTTTTCGCGGTACTCGCCCGGATTCCGCAATTTTTCGGAACTCACACTGATTCTACCATTTTTCGGTACTCGTCAGGACAGTTTTTTGGTACTCGCACGGATTCCACCTTTTCTTGGTACTCGCCCGGATTCCACAATTTTTCGGTACTCACACTGATTCTACCATTTTTCCGTACTCGTCGGGACAGTTTTTCGGTACTCGCACGGATTCCACCTTTTCCCGGTCCTCGCCCGGATTCCACAATTTTTCGGTACTCACACTGATTCTACCATTTTTCGGTACTCGTCGGGACAGTTTTTCGGTACTCGCACGGATTCCACCTTTTCGCGGTACTCGCCCGGATTCCACAATTTTTCGGAACTCACATTGATTCTACCATTTTTCGGTACGCGTCGAGACAGTTTTTGGGTACTCACACGGATTCCACCTTTTCTTGGTACTCGTCCGGATTCAACAATTTTCCGGTACTCACACTGATTCTACCATTTTTCGGTACTCGTCGGGACAGTTTTTCGGTACTCGCACGGATTCCACCTTTTTCCGGTCCTCGCCCGGATTCCACAATTTTTCGGTACTCACACTGATTCTACCATTTTTCGGTACACGTCGGGACAGTTTTTCGGTAATCGCACGGATTCCTCCATTTCGCGGCACTCGCCCGGATTCAACAATTTTCCGGTACTCACACTGATTCTACCATTTTTCGGTACTCGTCGGGACAGTTTTTCGGTACTCGCACGGATTCCACCTTTTTCCGGTCCTCGCCCGGATTCCACAATTTTTCGGTACTCACACTGATTCTACCATTTTTCGGTACACACGTCGGGACAGTTTTTCGGTAATCGCACGGATTCCTCCATTTCGCGGCACTCGCCCGGATTCAACAATTTTCCGGTACTCCACACTGATTCTACCATTTTTCGGTACTCGTCGGGACAGTTTTTCGGTACTCGCACGGATTCCAGCTTTTTCCCGGTCCTCGCCCGGATTCCACAATTTTTCGGTACTCACACTGATTCTACAATTTTTCCGTACTCGTCGGGACAGTTTTTCGGTACTCGCACGGATTCCACCTTTTCGCGGTACTCGCCGGATTCCACAATTTTTCGGAACTCACACTGATTCTATCATTTTTCGGTACTCGTCGGGACAGTTTTTCGGTACTCGCACGGATTCCCAGCTTTTCCCGGTCCTCGCCCGAATTCCAAAATTTTTCGGTACTCACACTGATTCTACCATTTTTCTGTACTCGTCGGGACAGTTTTTCGGTACTCGCACGGATTCCAGCTTTTCCCGGTCCTCGCCCGGATTCCACAATTTTTCGGCACTCACACTGATTCTACCAATTTTCTGTACTCGTCGGGACAGTTTTTCGGTACTCGCACGGATTCCACCTTTTCCCGGTCCTCGCCCGGATTCCACAATTTTTCGGTACTCACACTGATTCTACAATTTTTCGGTACTCGTCGGGACAGTTTTTCGGTACTCGCACGGATTCCACTTTTTGCGGTACTCGCCCGGATTCCACAATTTTTCGGTACTCACACTGATTCTACCATTTTTCGGTACACGTCGGGACAGTTTTTCGGTAATCGCACGGATTCCTCCTTTTCGCGGCACTCGCCCGGATTCAACAATTTTCCGGTACTCACACTGATTCTACCATTTTTCGGTACTCGTCGGGACAGTTTTTCGGTACTCGCACGGATTCCACCTTTTCGCGGTCCTCGCCCGGATTCCACAATTTTTCGGTACTCACACTGATTCTACCATTTTTCGGTACTCGTCGGGACAGTTTTTCGGTACTCGCACGGATTCCACTTTTTGCGGTACTCGCCCGGATTCCACAATTTTTCGGTACTCACACTAATTCTACCATTTTTCGATACTCGTCGGGGACAGCTTTTCGGTACTCGCACGGATTCCAGCTTTTCCCGGTCCTCGCCCGGATTCCACTATTTTTCGGTACTCACACTGATTCTACCATTTTTCGGTACTCGTCGGGACAGTTTTTCGGTACTCGCACGGATTCCACCTTTTCCCGGTCCTCGCCCGGATTCCATAATTTTTCGGTACTCACACTGATTCTACCATTTTTCGGTACTCGTCGGGACAGTTTTTCAGTACTCGCACGGATTCCACTTTTTGCGGTACTCGCCCGGATTCCACAATTTTTCGGTACTCACACTAATTCTACCATTTTTCGATACTCGTCGGGACAGTTTTTCGGTACTTGCACGGATTCCACCTTTTCTCGGTCCTCGCCCGGATTCCACATTTTTTCGGTACTCACACTGATTCTACCATTTTTCCGTACTCGTCGGGACAGTTTTTCGGTACTCGCACGGATTCCACCTTTTCGCGGTACTCGCCCGGATTCCGCAATTTTTCGGAACTCACACTGATTCTACCATTTTTCGGTACTCGTCAGGACAGTTTTTTGGTACTCGCACGGATTCCACCTTTTCTTGGTACTCGCCCGGATTCCACAATTTTTCGGTACTCACACTGATTCTACCATTTTTCCGTACTCGTCGGGACAGTTTTTCGGTACTCGCATGGATTCCACCTTTTCCCGGTCCTCGCCCGGATTCCACAATTTTTCGGTACTCACACTGATTCTACCATTTTTCGGTACTCGTCGGGACAGTTTTTCGGTACTCGCACGGATTCCACCTTTTCCCGGTCCTCGCCCGGATTCCACAATTTTTCGGTACTCACACTGATTCTACCATTTTTCGGTACTCGTCGGGACAGTTTTTCGGTACTCGCACGGATTCCACTTTTTGCGGTACTCGCCCGGATTCCACAATTTTTCGGTACTCACACTAATTCTACCATTTTTCGATACTCGTCGGGACAGTTTTTCGGTACTCGCACGGATTCCAGCTTTTCCCGGTCCTCGCCCGGATTCCACAATTTTTCGGTACTCACACTGATTCTACCATTTTTCGGTACTCGTCGGGACAGTTTTTCGGTACTCGCACGGATTCCACCTTTTCCCGGTCCTCGCCCCGGATTCCATAATTTTTCGGTACTCACACTGATTCTACCATTTTTCGGTACTCGTCGGGACAGTTTTTCAGTACTCGCACGGATTCCACTTTTTGCGGTACTCGCCCGGATTCCACAATTTTTCGGTACTCACACTGATTCTACCATTTTTCGGTACTCGTCGGGACAGTTTTTCGGTACTTGCACGGATTCCACCTTTTCCCGGTCCTCGCCCGGATTCCACAATTTTTCGGAACTCACACTGATTCTACCATTTTTCCGTACTCGTCGGGACAGTTTTTCGGTACTCGCACGGATTCCACCTTTTCGCGGTACTCGCCCGGATTCCGCAATTTTTCGGAACTCACACTGATTCTACCATTTTTCGGTACTCGTCAGGACAGTTTTTTGGTACTCGCACGGATTCCACCTTTTCTTGGTACTCGCCCGGATTCCACAATTTTTCGGTACTCACACTGATTCTACCATTTTTCCGTACTCGTCGGGACAGTTTTTCGGTACTCGCACGGATTCCACCTTTTCCCGGTCCTCGCCCGGATTCCACAATTTTTCGGTACTCACACTGATTCTACCATTTTTCGGTACTCGTCGGGACAGTTTTTCGGTACTCGCACGGATTCCACCTTTTCGCGGTACTCGCCCGGATTCCACAATTTTTCGGAACTCACATTGATTCTACCATTTTTCGGTACGCGTCGAGACAGTTTTTGGGTACTCACACGGATTCCACCTTTTCTTGGTACTCGTCCGGATTCAACAATTTTCCGGTACTCACACTGATTCTACCATTTTTCGGTACTCGTCGGGACAGTTTTTCGGTACTCGCACGGATTCCACCTTTTTCCGGTCCTCGCCCGGATTCCACAATTTTTCGGTACTCACACTGATTCTACCATTTTTCGGTACACGTCGGGACAGTTTTTCGGTAATCGCACGGATTCCTCCATTTCGCGGCACTCGCCCGGATTCAACAATTTTCCGGTACTCACACTGATTCTACCATTTTTCGGTACTCGTCGGGACAGTTTTTCGGTACTCGCACGGATTCCACCTTTTTCCGGTCCTCGCCCGGATTCCACAATTTTTCGGTACTCACACTGATTCTACCATTTTTCGGTACACGTCGGGACAGTTTTTCGGTAATCGCACGGATTCCTCCATTTCGCGGCACTCGCCCGGATTCAACAATTTTCCGGTACTCACACTGATTCTACCATTTTTCGGTACTCGTCGGGACAGTTTTTCGGTACTCGCACGGATTCCAGCTTTTCCCGGTCCTCGCCGGATTCCACAATTTTTCGGTACTCACACTGATTCTACAATTTTTCCGTACTCGTCGGGACAGTTTTTCGGTACTCCGCACGGATTCCACCTTTTCGCGGTACTCGCCCCGGATTCCACAATTTTTCGGAACTCACACTGATTCTATCATTTTTCGGTACTCGTCGGGACAGTTTTTCGGTACTCGCACGGATTCCAGCTTTTCCCGGTCCTCGCCCGAATTCCAAAATTTTTCGGTACTCACACTGATTCTACCATTTTTCTGTACTCGTCGGGACAGTTTTTTCGGTACTCGCACGGATTCCCAGCTTTTCCCGGTCCTCGCCCGGATTCCACAATTTTTCGGCACTCACACTGATTCTACCAATTTTCTGTACTCGTCGGGACAGTTTTTCGGTACTCGCACGGATTCCACCTTTTCCCGGTCCTCGCCCGGATTCCACAATTTTTCGGTACTCACACTGATTCTACAATTTTTCGGTACTCGTCGGGACAGTTTTTCGGTACTCGCACGGATTCCACTTTTTGCGGTACTCGCCCGGATTCCACAATTTTTCGGTACTCACACTGATTCTACCATTTTTCGGTACACGTCGGGACAGTTTTTCGGTAATCGCACGGATTCCTCCTTTTCGCGGCACTCGCCCGGATTCAACAATTTTCCGGTACTCACACTGATTCTACCATTTTTCGGTACTCGTCGGGACAGTTTTTCGGTACTCGCACGGATTCCACCTTTTCGCGGTCCTCGCCCGGATTCCACAATTTTTTCGGTACTCACACTGATTCTACCATTTTTCGGTACTCGTCGGGACAGTTTTTCGGTACTCGCACGGATTCCACTTTTTGCGGTACTCGCCCGGATTCCACAATTTTTCGGTACTCACACTAATTCTACCATTTTTCGATACTCGTCGGGACAGCTTTTCGGTACTCGCACGGATTCCAGCTTTTCCCGGTCCTCGCCCGGATTCCACTATTTTTCGGTACTCACACTGATTCTACCATTTTTCGGTACTCGTCGGGACAGTTTTTCGGTACCTCCGCACGGATTCCACCTTTTCCCGGTCCTCGCCCGGATTCCATAATTTTTCGGTACTCACACTGATTCTACCATTTTTCGGTACTCGTCGGGACAGTTTTTCAGTACTCGCACGGATTCCACTTTTTGCGGTACTCGCCCGGATTCCACAATTTTTCGGTACTCACACTAATTCTACCATTTTTCGATACTCGTCGGGACAGTTTTTCGGTACTTGCACGGATTCCACCTTTTCTCGGTCCTCGCCCGGATTCCACATTTTTTCGGTACTCACACTGATTCTACCATTTTTCCGTACTCGTCGGGACAGTTTTTCGGTACTCGCACGGATTCCACCTTTTCGCGGTACTCGCCCGGATTCCGCAATTTTTCGGAACTCACACTGATTCTACCATTTTTCGGTACTCGTCAGGACAGTTTTTTGGTACTCGCACGGATTCCACCTTTTCTTGGTACTCGCCCGGATTCCACAATTTTTCGGTACTCACACTGATTCTACCATTTTTTCCGTACTCGTCGGGACAGTTTTTCGGTACTCGCATGGATTCCACCTTTTCCCGGTCCTCGCCCGGATTCCACAATTTTTCGGTACTCACACTGATTCTAACCATTTTTCGGTACTCGTCGGGACAGTTTTTCGGTACTCGCACGGATTCCACCTTTTCCCCGGTCCTCGCCCGGATTCCACAATTTTTCGGTACTCACACTGATTCTACCATTTTTCGGTACTCGTCGGGACAGTTTTTCGGTACTCTCGCACGGATTCCACTTTTTGCGGTACTCGCCCGGATTCCACAATTTTTCGGTACTCACACTAATTCTACCATTTTTCGATACTCGTCGGGACAGTTTTTCGGTACTCGCACGGATTCCAGCTTTTCCCCGGTCCTCGCCCGGATTCCACAATTTTTCGGTACTCACACTGATTTCTACCATTTTTCGGTACTCGTCGGGACAGTTTTTCGGTACTCGCACGGATTCCACCTTTTCCCCGGTCCTCGCCCGGATTCCATAATTTTTCGGTACTCACACTGATTCTACCATTTTTCGGTACTCGTCGGGACAGTTTTTCAGTACTCGCACGGATTCCACTTTTTGCGGTACTCGCCCGGATTCCACAATTTTTCGGTACTCACACTGATTCTACCATTTTTCGGTACTCGTCGGGACAGTTTTTCGGTACTTGCACGGATTCCACCTTTTCCCGGTCCTCGCCCGGATTCCACAATTTTTCGGTACTCACACTGATTCTACCATTTTTCCGTACTCGTCGGGACAGTTTTTCGGTACTCGCACGGATTCCACCTTTTCGCGGTACTCGCCCGGATTCCGCAATTTTTCGGAACTCACACTGATTCTACCATTTTTCGGTACTCGTCAGGACAGTTTTTTGGTACTCGCACGGATTCCACCTTTTCTTGGTACTCGCCCGGATTCCACAATTTTTCGGTACTCACACTAATTCTACCATTTTTCGATACTCGTCGGGACAGCTTTTCGGTACTCGCACGGATTCCAGCTTTTCCCGGTCCTCGCCCGGATTCCACTATTTTTCGGTACTCACACTGATTCTACCATTTTTCGGTACTCGTCGGGACAGTTTTTCGGTACTCGCACGGATTCCACCTTTTCCCGGTCCTCGCCCGGATTCCATAATTTTTCGGTACTCACACTGATTCTACCATTTTTCGGTACTCGTCGGGACAGTTTTTCAGTACTCGCACGGATTCCACTTTTTGCGGTACTCGCCCGGATTCCACAATTTTTCGGTACTCACACTGATTCTACCGTTTTTCGGTACTCGTCGGGACAGTTTTTCGGTAATTGCACGGATTCCACCTTTTCCCGGTCCTCGCCCGGATTCCACAATTTTTCGGTACTCACACTGATTCTACCATTTTTCCGTACTCGTCGGGACAGTTTTTCGGTACTCGCACGGATTCCACCTTTTCGCGGTACTCGCCCGGATTCCGCAATTTTTCGGAACTCACACTGATTCTACCATTTTTCGGTACTCGGCAGGACAGTTTTTTGGTACTCGCACGGATTCCACCTTTTCTTGGTACTCGCCCGGATTCCACAATTTTTCGGTACTCACACTGATTCTACCATTTTTCCGTACTCGTCGGGACAGTTTTTCGGTACTCGCATGGATTCCACCTTTTCCCGGTCCTCGCCCGGATTCCACAATTTTTCGGTACTCACACTGATTCTACCATTTTTCGGTACTCGTCGGGACAGTTTTTCGGTACTCGCACGGATTCCACCTTTTCCCGGTCCTCGCCCGGATTCCACAATTTTTCGGTACTCACACTGATTCTACCATTTTTCGGTACTCGTCGGGACAGTTTTTCGGTACTCGCACGGATTCCACTTTTTGCGGTACTCGCCCGGATTCCACAATTTTTCGGTACTCACACTAATTCTACCATTTTTCGATACTCGTCGGGACAGTTTTTCGGTACTCGCACGGATTCCAGCTTTTCCCGGTCCTCGCCCGGATTCCACAATTTTTCGGTACTCACACTGATTCTACCATTTTTCGGTACTCGTCGGGACAGTTTTTCGGTACTCGCACGGATTCCACCTTTTCCCGGTCCTCGCCCGGATTCCATAATTTTTCGGTATTCACACTGATTCTACCATTTTTCGGTACTCGTCGGGACAGTTTTTCAGTACTCGCACGGATTCCACTTTTTGCGGTACTCGCCCGGATTCCACAATTTTTCGGTACTCACACTGATTCTACCATTTTTCGGTACTCGTCGGGACAGTTTTTCGGTACTTGCACGGATTCCACCTTTTCCCGGTCCTCGCCCGGATTCCACAATTTTTCGGTACTCACACTGATTCTACCATTTTTCCGTACTCGTCGGGACAGTTTTTCAGTACTCGCACGGATTCCACTTTTTGCGGTACTCGCCCGGATTCCACAATTTTTCGGTACTCACACTGATTCTACCGTTTTTCGGTACTCGTCGGGACAGTTTTTCGGTACTTGCACGGATTCCACCTTTTCCCGGTCCTCGCCCGGATTCCACAATTTTTCGGTACTCACACTGATTCTACCATTTTTCGATACTCGTCGGGACAGTTTTTCGGTACTCGCACGGATTCCACTTTTTGCGGTACTCGCCCGGATTCCACAATTTTTCGGTACTCACACTGATTCTACCATTTTTCGGTACTCGTCTGGACAGTTTTTCGGTACTCGCACGGATTCCAGCTTTTCCCGGTCCTCGCCCGGATTCCACAATTTTTCGGTACTCACACTGATTCTACCATTTTTCCGTACTCGTCGGGACAGTTTTTCGGTACTCGCACGGATTCCACCTTTTCCCGGTCCTCGCCCGGATTCCACAATTTTTCGGTACTCACACTGATTCTACCATTTTTCGGTACTCGTCGGGACAGTTTTTCGGTACTCGCACGGATTCCACCTTTTCGCGGTACTCGCCCGGATTCCACAATTTTTCGGAACTCACACTGATTCTACCATTTTTCGGTACACGTCGGGACAGTTTTTCGGTAATCGCACGGATTCCTCCTTTTCGCGGCACTCGCCCGGATTCAACAATTTTCCGGTACTCACACTGATTCTACCATTTTTCGGTACTCGTCGGGACAGTTTTTCGGTACTCGCACGGATTCCACCTTTTCGCGGTCCTCGCCCGGATTCCACAATTTTTCGGTACTCACACTGATTCTACCAATTTTCTGTACTCGTCGGGACAGTTTTTCGGTACTCGCACGGATTCCACGTTTTCCCGGTCCTCGCCCGGATTCCACAATTTTTCGGTACTCACACTGATTCTACAATTTTTCCGTACTCGTCGGGCCAGTTTTTCGGTACTCGCACGGATTCCAGCTTTTCCCGGTCCTCGCCCGGATTCCACAATTTTTCGGTACTCACACTGATTCTACCATTTTTCGGTACTCGTCGGGACAGTTTTTCGGTACTCGCACGGATTCCACCTTTTCCCGGTCCTCGCCCGGATTCCATAATTTTTCGGTACTCACACTGATTCTACCATTTTTCGGTACTCGTCGGGACAGTTTTTCAGTACTCGCACGGATTCCACTTTTTGCGATACTCGCCCGGATTCCACAATTTTTCGGTACTCACACTGATTCTACCATTTTTCGGTACTCGTCGGGACAGTTTTTCGGTACTTGCACGGATTCCACCTTTTCCCGGTCCTCGCCCGGATTCCACAATTTTTCGGTACTCACACTGATTCTACTATTTTTCCGTACTCGTCGGGACAGTTTTTCGGTACTCGCACGGATTCCACCTTTTCGCGGTACTCGCCCGGATTCCGCAATTTTTCGGAACTCACACTGATTCTACCATTTTTCGGTACTCGTCAGGACAGTTTTTTGGTACTCGCACGGATTCCACCTTTTCTTGGTACTCGCCCGGATTCCACAATTTTTCGGTACTCACACTGATTCTACCATTTTTCCGTACTCGTCGGGACAGTTTTTCGGTACTCGCACGGATTCCACCTTTTCCCGGTCCTCGCCCGGATTCCACAATTTTTCGGTACTCACACTGATTCTACCATTTTTCCGTACTCGTCGGGACAGTTTTTCGGTACTCGCACGGATTCCACCTTTTCCCGGTCCTCGCCCGGATTCCACAATTTTTCGGTACTCACACTGATTCTACCATTTTTCGGTACTCGTCGGGACAGTTTTTCGGTACTTGCACGGATTCCACCTTTTCCCGGTCCTCGCCCGGATTCCACAATTTTTCGGTACTCACACTGATTCTACTATTTTTCCGTACTCGTCGGGACAGTTTTTCGGTACTCGCACGGATTCCACCTTTTCGCGGTACTCGCCCGGATTCCGCAATTTTTCGGAACTCACACTGATTCTACCATTTTTCGGTACTCGTCAGGACAGTTTTTTGGTACTCGCACGGATTCCACCTTTTCTTGGTACTCGCCCGGATTCCACAATTTTTCGGTACTCACACTGATTCTACCATTTTTCCGTACTCGTCGGGACAGTTTTTCGGTACTCGCACGGATTCCACCTTTTCCCGGTCCTCGCCCGGATTCCACAATTTTTCGGTACTCACACTGATTCTACCATTTTTCCGTACTCGTCGGGACAGTTTTTCGGTACTCGCACGGATTCCACCTTTTCCCGGTCCTCGCCCGGATTCCACAATTTTTCGGTACTCACACTGATTCTACCATTTTTCGGTACTCGTCGGGACAGTTTTTCGGTACTCGCACGGATTCCACCTTTTCGCGGTACTCGCCCGGATTCCACAATTTTTCGGAACTCACACTGATTCTACCATTTTTCGGTACTCGTCGGGACAGTTTTTCGGTACTCGCACGGATTCCACCTTTTCCCGGTCCTCGCCCGGATTCCATAATTTTTCGGTACTCACACTGATTCTACCATTTTTCGGTACTCGTCGGGACAGTTTTTCAGTACTCGCACGGATTCCACTTTTTGCGGTACTCGCCCGGATTCCACAATTTTTCGGTACTCACACTGATTCTACCGTTTTTCGGTACTCGTCGGGACAGTTTTTCGGTACTTGCACGGATTCCACCTTTTCCCGGTCCTCGCCCGGATTCCACAATTTTTCGGTACTCACACTGATTCTACCATTTTTCGATACTCGTCGGGACAGTTTTTCGGTACTCGCACGGATTCCACTTTTTGCGGGTACTCGCCCGGATTCCACAATTTTTCGGTACTCACACTGATTCTACCATTTTTCGGTACTCGTCTGGACAGTTTTTCGGTACTCGCACGGATTCCAGCTTTTCCCGGTCCTCGCCCGGATTCCACAATTTTTCGGTACTCACACTGATTCTACCATTTTTCCGGTACTCGTCGGGACAGTTTTTCGGTACTCGCACGGATTCCACCTTTTCCCGGTCCTCGCCCGGATTCCACAATTTTTCGGTACTCACACTGATTCTACCATGTTTTCGGTACTCGTCGGGACAGTTTTTCGGTACTCGCACGGATTCCACCTTTTCGCGGGTACTCGCCCGGATTCCACAATTTTTCGGAACTCACACTGATTCTACCATTTTTCGGTACACGTCGGGACAGTTTTTCGGTAATCGCACGGATTCCTCCTTTTCGCGGCACTCGCCCGGATTCAACATTTTCCGGTACTCACACTGATTTCTACCATTTTTCGGTACTCGTCGGGACAGTTTTTCGGTACTCGCACGGATTCCACCTTTTCGCGGTCCTCGCCCGGATTCCACAATTTTTCGGTACTCACACTGATTCTACCAATTTTCTGTACTCGTCGGGACAGTTTTTCGGTACTCGCACGGATTCCACGTTTTCCCGGTCCTCGCCCGATTCCACAATTTTCGGTACTCACACTGATTCTACAATTTTTCCGTACTCGTCGGGCCAGTTTTTCGGTACTCGCACGGATTCCAGCTTTTCCCGGTCCTCGCCCGGATTCCACAATTTTTCGGTACTCACACTGATTCTACCATTTTTCGGTACTCGTCGGGACAGTTTTTCGGTACTCGCACGGATTCCACCTTTTCCCGGTCCTCGCCCGGATTCCATAATTTTTCGGTACTCACACTGATTCTACCATTTTTCGGTACTCGTCGGGACAGTTTTTCAGGTACTCGCACGGATTCCACTTTTTGCGATACTCGCCCGGATTCCACAATTTTTCGGTACTCACACTGATTCTACCATTTTTCGGTACTCGTCGGGACAGTTTTTCGGTACTTGCACGGATTCCACCTTTTCCCGGTCCTCGCCCGGATTCCACAATTTTTCGGTACTCACACTGATTCTACTTTTTTCCGTACTCGTCGGGACAGTTTTTCGGTACTCGCACGGATTCCACCTTTTCGCGGTACTCGCCCGGATTCCGCAATTTTTCGGAACTCACACTGATTCTACCATTTTTCGGTACTCGTCAGGACAGTTTTTTGGTACTCGCACGGATTCCACCTTTTCTGGTACTCGCCCGGATTCCACAATTTTTCGGTACTCACACTGATTCTACCATTTTTCCGTACTCGTCGGGACAGTTTTTCGGTACTCGCACGGATTCCACCTTTGTCCCGGTCCTCGCCCGGATTCCACAATTTTTCGGTACTCACACTGATTCTACCATTTTTCCGTACTCGTCGGGACAGTTTTTCGGTACTCGCACGGATTCCACCTTTTCCCGGTCCTCGCCCGGATTCCACAATTTTTCGGTACTCACACTGATTCTACCATTTTTCGGTACTCGTCGGGACAGTTTTTTCGGTACTTGCACGGATTCCACCTTTTCCCGGTCCTCGCCCGGATTCCACAATTTTTCGGTACTCACACTGATTCTACTATTTTTCCGTACTCGTCGGGACAGTTTTTCGGTACTCGCACGGATTCCACCTTTTCGCGGTACTCGCCCGGATTCCGCAATTTTTCGGAACTCACACTGATTCTACCATTTTTCGGTACTCGTCAGGACAGTTTTTTGGTACTCGCACGGATTCCACCTTTTCTTGGTACTCGCCCGGATTCCACAATTTTTCGGTACTCACACTGATTCTACCATTTTTCCGTACTCGTCGGGACAGTTTTTCGGTACTCGCACGGATTCCACCTTTTCCCGGTCCTCGCCCGGATTCCACAATTTTTCGGTACTCACACTGATTCTACCATTTTTCCGTACTCGTCGGGACAGTTTTTCGGTACTCGCACGGATTCCACCTTTTCCCGGTCCTCGCCCGGATTCCACAATTTTTCGGTACTCACACTGATTCTACCATTTTTCGGTACTCGTCGGGACAGTTTTTTCGGTACTCGCACGGATTCCACCTTTTCGCGGTACTCGCCCGGATTCCACAATTTTTCGGAACTCACACTGATTCTACCATTTTTCGGTACTCGTCGGGACAGTTTTTCGGTACTCGCACGGATTCCACCTTTTCCCGGTCCTCGCCCGGATTCCACAATTTTTCGGTACTCACACTAATTCTACCATTTTTCGATACTCGTCGGGACAGTTTTTCGGTACTCGCACGGATTCCAGCTTTTCCCGGTCCTCGCCCGGATTCCACTATTTTTCGGTACTCACACTGATTCTACCATTTTTCGGTACTCGTCGGGACAGTTTTTCCGGTACTCCGCACGGATTCCACCTTTTCCCGGTCCACGCCCGGATTCCATAATTTTTCGGTACTCACACTGATTCTACCATTTTTCGGTACTCGTCGGGACAGTTTTTCAGTACTCGCACGGATTCCACTTTTGCGGTACTCGCCCGGATTCCACAATTTTTCGGTACTCACACTGATTCTACCGTTTTTCGGTACTCGTCGGGACAGTTTTTCGGTACTTGCACGGATTCCACCTTTTCCCGGTCCTCGCCCGGATTCCACAATTTTTCGGTACTCACACTAATTCTACCATTTTTCGATACTCGTCGGGACAGTTTTTCGGTACTCGCACGGATTCCAGCTTTTCCCGGTCCTCGCCCGGATTCCACAATTTTTCGGTACTCACACTGATTCTACCATTTTTCGGTACTCGTCTGGACAGTTTTTCGGTACTCGCACGGATTCCACCTTTTCCCGGTCCTCGCCCGGATTCCACAATTTTTCGGTACTCACACTGATTCTACCATTTTTCCGTACTCGTCGGGACAGTTTTTCGGTACTCGCACGGATTCCACCTTTTCCCGGTCCTCGCCCGGATTCCACAATTTTTCGGTACTCACACTGATTCTACCATTTTTCGGTACTCGTCGGGACAGTTTTTCGGTACTCGCACGGATTCCACCTTTTCGCGGTACTCGCCCGGATTCCACAATTTTTCGGAACTCACACTGATTCTACCATTTTTCGGTACGCGTCGGGACAGTTTTTGGGTACTCACACGGATTCCACCTTTTCTTGGTACTCGCCCGGATTCAACAATTTTCCGGTACTCACACTGATTCTACCATTTTTCGGTACTCGTCGGGACAGTTTTTCGGTACTCGCACGGATTCCACTTTTTCCCGGTCCTCGCCCGGATTCCACAATTTTTCGGTACTCGCACTGATTCTACCATTTTTCGGTACACGTCGGGACAGTTTTTCGGTAATCGCACGGATTCCTCCTTTTCGCGGCACTCGCCCGGATTCAACAATTTTCCGGTACTCACACTGATTCTACCATTTTTCGGTACTCGTCGGGACAGTTTTTCGGTACTCGCACGGATTCCACCTTTTCGCGGTCCTCGCACGGATTCCACAATTTTTCGGTACTCACACTGATTCTACCATTTTTCGGTACTCGTCGGGACAGTTTTTTCGGTACTCGCACAGATTCCACTTTTTGCGGTACTCGCCCGGATTCCACAATTTTTCGGTACTCACACTGATTCTACCATTTTTCTGTACTCGTCGGGACAGTTTTTCGGTACTCGCACGGATTCCACCTTTTCGCGGTCCTCGCCCGGATTCCACAATTTTTCGGTACTCACACTGATTCTACCAATTTTCTGTACTCGTCGGGACAGTTTTTCGGTACTCGCACGGATTCCACGTTTTCCCGGTCCTCGCCCGGATTCCACAATTTTTCGGTACTCACACTGATTCTACAATTTTTCCGTACTCGTCGGGCCAGTTTTTCGGTACTCGCACGGATTCCACCTTTTCGCGGTACTCTCCCGGATTCCACAATTTTTCGGAACTCACACTGATTCTATCATTTTTCGGTACTCGTCGGGACAGTTTTTCGGTACTCGCACGGATTCCACCTTTTCCCGGTCCTCGCCCGGATTCCACAATTTTTCGGTACTCACACTGATTCTACCATTTTTCGGTACTCGTCGGGACAGTTTTTCGGTATTCGCACGGATTCCACTTTTTGCGGTACTCGCCCGGATTCCACAATTTTTCGGTACTCACACTGATTCTACCATTTTTCTGTACTCGTCAGGACAGTTTTTCGGTACTCGCACGGATTCCACGTTTTCCCGGTCCTCGCCCGGATTCCACAATTTTTCGGTACTCACACTGATTCTACCATTTTTCGGTACTCGTCGGGACAGTTTTTCGGTACTCGCACAGATTCCACTTTTTGCGGTACTCGCCCGGATTCCACAATTTTTCGGTACTCACACTGATTCTACCATTTTTCTGTACTCGTCGGGACAGTTTTTCGGTACTCGCACGGATTCCACCTTTTCGCGGTCCTCGCCCGGATTCCACAATTTTTCGGTACTCACACTGATTCTACCAATTTTCGGTACTCGTCGGGACAGTTTTTCGGTACTCGCACGGATTCCACGTTTTCCCGGTCCTCGCCCGGATTCCACAATTTTTCGGTACTCACACTGATTCTACAATTTTTCCGTACTCGTCGGGCCAGTTTTTCGGTACTCGCACGGATTCCACCTTTTCGCGGTACTCTCCCGGATTCCACAATTTTTCGGAACTCACACTGATTCTATCATTTTTCGGTACTCGTCGGGACAGTTTTTCGGTACTCGCACGGATTCCACCTTTTCCCGGTCCTCGCCCGGATTCCACAATTTTTCGGTACTCACACTGATTCTACCATTTTTCGGTACTCGTCGGGACAGTTTTTCGGTACTCGCACGGATTCCACTTTTTGCGGTACTCGCCCGGATTCCACAATTTTTCGGTACTCACACTGATTCTACCATTTTTCTGTACTCGTCAGGACAGTTTTTCGGTACTCGCACGGATTCCACGTTTTCCCGGTCCTCGCCCGGATTCCACAATTTTTCGGTACTCACACTGATTCTACAATTTTTCCGTACTCGTCGGGACAGTTTTTCGGTACTCGCACGGATTCCACCTTTTCGCGGTACTCGCCCGGATTCCACAATTTTTCAGAACTCACACTGATTCTATCATTTTTCAGTACTCGTCGGGACAGTTTTTCGGTACTCGCACGGATTCCACCTTTTCGCGGTCCTCGCCCGGATTCCACAATTTTTCGGTACTCACACTGATTCTACCATTTTTCGGTACTCACACTGATTCTACCATTTTTCTGTACTCGTCGGGACAGTTTTTCGGTACTCGCACGGATTCCACTTTTGGCGGTACTCGCCCGGATTCCACAATTTTTCGGTACTCACACTGATTCTACCATTTTTCGGTACTCGTCGGGACAGTTTTTCGGTACTCGCACGGATTCCACCTTTTCGCGGTACTCGCCCGGATTCCACAATTTTTCGGAACTCACACTGATTCTACCATTTTTCGGTACTCGTCGGGACAGTTTTTTGGTACTCACACGGATTCCACCTTTTCTTGGTACTCGCCCGGATTCAACAATTTTCCGGTACTCACACTGATTCTACCATTTTTCGGTACTCGTCGGGACAGTTTTTCGGTACTCGCACGGATTCCACCTTTTCCCGGTCCTCGCCCGGATTCCACAATTTTTCGGTACTCACACTGATTCTACCATTTTTCGGTACACGTCGGGACAGTTTTTCGGTACTCGCACGGATTCCTCCTTTTCGCGGCACTCGCCCGGATTCAACAATTTTCCGGTACTCACACTGATTCTACCATTTTTCGATACTCGTCGGGACAGTTTTTCGGTACTCGCACGGATTCCAGCTTTTCCCGGTCCTCGCCCGGATTCCACAATTTTTCGGTACTCACACTGATTCTACCATTTTTCTGTACTCGTCGGGACAGTTTTTCGGTACTCGCACGGAATCCACCTTTTCGCGGTCCTCGCCCGGATTCCACAATTTTTCGGTACTCACACTGATTCTACCAATTTTCTGTACTCGTCGGGACAGTTTTTCGGTACTCGCACGGATTCCACCTTTTCTTGGTACTCGCCCGGATTCAAAAATTTTCCGGTACTCACACTGATTCTACCATTTTTCGGTACACGTCGGGACAGTTTTTCGGTACTCGCACCGATTCCTCCTTTTCGCGGCACTCGCCCGGATTGAACAATTTTCCGGTACTCACACTGATTCTACCATTTTTCGGTACTCGTCGGGACAGTTTTTCGGTACTCGCACGGATTCCAGCTTTTCCCGGTCCTCGCCCGGATTCCACAATTTTTCTGTACTCACACTGATTCTACCATTTTTCGGTACACGTCGGGATAGTTTTTCGGTACTCGCACGGATTCCTCCTTTTCGCGGCACTCGCCCGGATTCAACAATTTTCCGGTACTCACACTGATTCTACCATTTTTCGGTACACGTCGGGACAGTTTTTCGGTACTCGCACGGATTCCTCCTTTTCGCGGCACTCGCCCGGATTCAACAATTTTCCGGTACTCACACTGATTCTACCATTTTTCGGTACTCGTCGGGACAGTTTTTCTGTACTCGCACGGATTCAAGCTTTTCCCGGTCCTCGCCCGGATTCCACAATTTTCCGGTACTCACACTGATTGTACCATTTTTCGGTACACGCCGGGACAGTTTTTCGGTACTCGCACGGATTCCTCCTTTCCGCGGCACTCGCCCGGATTCAACAATTTTCCGGTACTCACACTGATTCGACCATTTTTCGGTACACGTCGGGACAGTTTTTCGGTACTCGCACCGATTCCTCCTTTTCGCGGCACTCGCCCGGATTCAACAATTTTCCGATACTCACACTGATTCTACCATTTTTCGGTACTCGTCGGGACAGTTTTTCGGTACTCGCACGGATTCCAGCTTTTCCCGGTCCTCGCCCGGATTCCACAATTTTCCTGTACTCACACTGATTCTACCATTTTTCGGTACTCGTCGGAACAGTTTTTCGGTACTCGCACGGATTCCACCTTTTCCCGGTCCTCGCCCGGATTCCACAATTTTTCGGTACTCACACTGATTCTACCATTTTTCCGTACTCGTCGGGTGTGTTTTTCGGTACTCGCACGGATTCCACCTTTTCGCGGTACTCGCCCGGATTCCACAATTTTTCGGAACTCACACTGATTCTACTATTTTTCGGTACTCGTCGGGACAGTTTTTTGGTACTCGCACGGATTCCACCTTTTCTTGGTACTCGCCCGGATTCAACAATTTTCCGGTACTCACACTGATTCTACCATTTTTCGGTACACGTCGGGACAGTTTTTCGGTACTCGCACCGATTCCTCCTTTTCGCGGCACTCGCCCGGATTCAACAAATTTCCGGTACTCACACTGATTCTACCATTTTTCGGTACTCGTCGGGACAGTTTTTCGGTACTCGCACGGATTCCAGCTTTTCCCGGTCCTCGCCCGGATTCCACAATTTTTCTGTACTCACACTGATTCTACCATTTTTCGGTACACGTCGGGACAGTTTTTCGGTACTCGCAGGGATTCCTCCTTTTCGCGGCACTCGCCCGGATTCAACAATTTTCCGGTACTCACACTGATTCTACCATTTTTCGGTACACGTCGGGACAGTTTTTCGGTACTCGCACGGATTCCTCCTTTTCACGGCACTCGCCCGGATTCAACAATTTTCCGGTACTCACACTGATTCTACCATTTTTCGGTACTCGTCGGGACAGTTTTTCGGTACTCGCACGGATTCAAGCTTTTCCCGGTCCTCGCCCGGATTCCACAATTTTCCGGTACTCACACTGATTGTACCATTTTTCGGTACACGCCGGGACAGTTTTTCGGTACTCGCACGGATTCCTCCTTTTCGCGGCACTCGCCCGGATTCAACAATTTTCCGGTACTCACACTGATTCTACCATTTTTCGGTACACGTCGGGACAGTTTTTCGGTACTCGCACCGATTCCTCCTTTTCGCGGCACTCGCCCGGATTCAACAAATTTCCGGTACACACACTGATTCTACCATTTTTCGGTACTCGTCGGGACAGTTTTTCGGTACTCGCACGGATTCCAGCTTTTCCCGGTCCTCGCCCGGATTCCACAATTTTTCTGTACTCACACTGATTCTACCATTTTTCGGTACACGTCGGGACAGTTTTTCGGTACTCGCACGGATTCCTCCTTTTCGCGGCACTCGCCCGGATTCAACAATTTTCCGGTACTCACACTGATTCTACCATTTTTCGGTACACGTCGGGACAGTTTTTCGGTACTCGCACGGATTCCTCCTTTTCGCGGCACTCGCCCGGATTCAACAATTTTCCGGTACTCACACTGATTCTACCATTTTTCGGTACTCGTCGGGACAGTTTTTCGGTACTCGCACGGATTCAAGCTTTTCCCGGTCCTCGCCCGGATTCCACAATTTTCCGGTACTCACACTGATTGTACCATTTTTCGGTACACGCCGGGACAGTTTTTCGGTACTCGCACGGATTCCTCCTTTTCGCGGCACTCGCCCGGATTCAACAATTTTCCGGTACTCACATTGATTCTACCATTTTTCGGTACACGTCGGGACAGTTTTTCGGTACTCGCACGGATTCCTCCTTTTCGCGGCACTCGCCCAGATTCAACAATTTTCCGGTACTCACACTGATTCTACCATTTTTCGGTACTCGTCGGGACAGTTTTTCCGTACTCGCACGGATTCCACTTTTTGCGGTACTCGCCCGGATTCCACAATTTTTCGGTACTCTCACTGATTCTACCATTTTTCGGTACTCGTCGGGACAGTTTTTCGGTACTCGCACGGATTCCACTTTTTGCGGTACTCGCCCGGATTCCACAATTTTTCGGTACTCACACTGATTCTACCATTTTTCGGTACTCGTCGGGACAGTTTTTTCGGTACTCGCACGGATTCCACTTTTTGCGGTACTCGCCCGGATTCCACAATTTTTCGGTACTCACACTGATTCTACCATTTTTCGGTACACGTCGGGACAGTTTTTCGGTACTCGCACGGATTCCACCTTTTCCCCGGTCCTCGCCCGGATTCCACAATTTTTCTGAACTCACACTGATTCTACAATTTTTCGGTACTCGTCGGGACAGTTTTTTGGTACTCGCACGGATTCCACCTTTTCTTGGTACTCGCCCGGATTCAACAATTTTCCGGTACTCACACTAATTCTACCATTTTTCGGTACACGTCGGGACAGTTTTTCGGTACTCGCACCGATTCCTCCTTTTCGCGGCACTCGCCCCGGCTTCAACAATTTTCCGGTACTCACACTGATTCTACCATTTTTCGGTACTCGTCGGGACCGTTTTTCGGTACACGCACGGATTCCACCTTTTCCCGGTTCTCGCCCGGATTCCACAATTTTTCGGTACTCACACTGATTCTACCATTTTTCGGTACTCGTCGGGACAGTTTTTCGGTACTCCGCACGGATTCCAGCTTTTCCCGGTCCTCGCCCGGATTCCACAATTTTCCGGTACTCACACTGATTGTACCATTTTTCGGTACACGCCGGGACAGTTTTTCGGTACTCGCACGGATTCCTCCTTTTCGCGGCACGCGCCCGGATTCAACAATTTTCCGGTACTCACACTGATTCTACCATTTTTCGGTACACGTCGGGACAGTTTTTCGGTACTCGCACGGATTCCTCGCTGCACTCGCCCGGATTCAACAATTTTCCGGTACTCACACTGATTCTACCATTTTTCGGTAATCGTCGGGACAGTTTTTCGGTACACGCACGGATTCCACCTTTTCCCGGTGCTCGCCCGGATTCCACAATTTTTCGGTACTCACACTGATTCTACCATTTTTTCGGTACACGTCGGGACAGTTTTTCGGTACTCGCACGGATTCCTCGCTGCACTCGCCCGGATTCAACAATTTTCCTGTACTCACACTGATTCTACCATTTTTCGGTACTCGTCGGGACAGTTTTTCGGTACTCGCACTGATTCCACCTTTTCCCGGTCCTCGCCCGGATTCCACAATTTTTCGGTACTCACACTGATTCTACCATTTTTCCGTACTCGTCGGGACAGTTTTTCGGTACTCGCACGGATTCCACCTTTTCGCGGTACTCGCCCGGATTCCACAATTTTTCGGAACTCACACTGATTCTACTATTTTTCGGTACTCGTCGGGACCGTTTTTCGGTACACGCACGGATTCCACCTTTTCCCGGTTCTCGCCCGGATTCCACAATTTTTCGGTACTCACACTGATTCTACCATTTTTCGGTACTCGTCGGGACAGTTTTTCGGTACTTCGCACGGATTCCCAGCTTTTCCCGGTCCTCGCCCGGATTCCACAATTTTCCGGTACTCACACTGATTGTACCATTTTTCGGTACACCGCCGGGACAGTTTTTCGGTACTCGCACGGATTCCTCCTTTTCGCGGCACTCGCCCCGGATTCAACAATTTTCCGGTACTCACACTGATTCTACCATTTTTCGGTACACGTCGGGACAGTTTTTCGGTACTCGCACGGATTCCTCGCTGCACTCGCCCGGATTCAACAATTTTCCTGTACTCACACTGATTCTACCATTTTTCGGTACTCGTCGGGACAGTTTTTCGGTACTCGCACTGATTCCACCTTTTCCCGGTCCTCGCCCGGATTCCACAATTTTTCGGTACTCACACTGATTCTACCATTTTTCCGTACTCGTCGGGACAGTTTTTCGGTACTCGCACGGATTCCACCTTTTCGCGGTACTCGCCCGGATTCCACAATTTTTCGGAACTCACACTGATTCTACTATTTTTCGGTACTCGTCGGGACAGTTTTTTGGTACTCGCACGGATTCCACCTTTTCTTGGTACTCGCCCTGATTCAACAATTTTCCGGTACTCACACTGATTCTACCATTTTTCGGTACACGTCGGGACAGTTTTTCGGTACTCGCACGGATTCCACCTTTTCCCGGTCCTCGCCCGGATTCCACAATTTTTCGGAACTCACACTGATTCTACTATTTTTCGGTACTCGTCGGGACAGTTTTTTGGTACTCGCACGGATTCCACCTTTTCTTGGTACTCGCCCGGATTCAACAATTTTCCGGTACTCACACTGATTCTACCATTTTTCGGTACACGTCGGGATAGTTTTTCGGTACTCGCACCGATTCCTCCTTTTCGCGGCACTCGCCCGGATTCAACAATTTTCCGGTACTCACACTGATTCTACCATTTTTCGGTAATCGTCGGGACAGTTTTTCGGTACACGCACGGATTCCACCTTTTCCCGGTGCTCGCCCGGATTCCACAATTTTTCGGTACTCACACTGATTCTACCATTTTTCGGTACTCGTCGGGACAGTTTTTCGGTACTCGCACGGATTCCACCTTTTCCCAGTCCTCGCCCGGATTCCACAATTTTTCGGCACTCACACTGATTCTACCATTTTTCGGTACTCGTCGGGACAGCTTTTCGATACTCGCACGGATTCCACCTTTTCCCGGTCCTCGCCCGGATTCCACAATTTTTCGGTACTCACACTGATTCTACCATTTTTCCGTACCCGTCGGGACAGTTTTTCGGTACTCGCACGGATTCCACCTTTTCGCGGTACTCGCCCGGATTGCACAATTTTTCGGAACTCACACTGATTCTACCATTTTTCGGTACTCGTTGGGACAGTTTTTTGGTACTCGCACGGATTCCACCTTTTCTTGGTCCTCGCCCGGATTCCACAATTTTTCGGTACTCACACTGATTCTACCATTTTTCGGTACTCGTTGGGACAGTTTTTTGGTACTCGCACGGATTCCACCTTTTCTTGGTCCTCGCCCGGATTCCACAATTTTTCGGTACTCACACTGATTCTACCATTTTTCGGTACTCGTCGGGACAGTTTTTCGGTACACGCACGGATTCCACCTTTTCCCGGTGCTCGCCCGGATTCCACAATTTTTTGGTACTCACACTGATTCTACCATTTTTCGGTACACGTCGGGACAGTTTTTCGGTACTCGCACGGATTCCTCCTTTTCGCGGCACTCGCCCGGATTCAACAATTTTCCTGTACTCACACTGATTCTACCATTTTTCGGTACTCGTCGGGACAGTTTTTCTGTACTCGCACGGATTCCACCTTTTCCCGGTCTTCGCCCGGATTCCACAATTTTTCGGTACTCACACTGATTCTACCATTTTTCCGTACTCGTCGGGACAGTTTTTCGGTACTTGCACGGATTCCACCTTTTCTTGGTCCTCGCCCGGATTCCACAATTTTTCGGTACTCACCCTGATTCTACCATTTTTCGGTACTCGTCGGGACAGTTTTTCGGTACTCGCACGGATTCCACTTTTTGCGGTACTCGCCCGGATTCCACAATTTTTCGGTACTCACACTGATTCTACCATTTTTCGGTACTCGTCGGAACAGTTTTTCGGTACTCGCACGGATTCCACTTTTTGCGATACTCGCCCGGATTCCACAATTTTTCGGTACTCACACTGATTCTACCATTTTTCGGTACTCGTCGGGACAGTTTTTCGGTACTCGCACGGATTCCAGCTTTTCCCGGTCCTCGCCCGGATTCCACAATGTTTCGGTACTCACACTGATTGTACCATTTTTCGGTACACGCCGGGACAGTTTTTCTGTACTCGCACGGATTCCACCTTTTCCCGGTCTTCGCCCGGATTCCACAATTTTTCGGTACTCACACTGATTCTACCATTTTTCCGTACTCGTCGGGACAGTTTTTCGGTACTTGCACGGATTCCACCTTTTCTTGGTCCTCGCCCGGATTCCACAATTTTTCGGTACTCACCCTGATTCTATTCTACCATTTTTCGGTACTCGTCGGGACAGTTTTTCGGTACTCGCCCGGATTCCACAATTTTTCGGAACTCACACTGATTCTACCATTTTTCGGTACTCGTCGGGACAGTTTTTTGGTACTCGCACGGATTCCACCTTTTCTTGGTACTCGCCCGGATTCAACAATTTTCCGGTACTCACACTAATTCTACCATTCTTCGGTACACGTCGGGACAGTTTTTCGGTACTCGCACCGATTCCTCCTTTTCGCGGCACTCGCCCGGCTTCAACAATTTTCCGGTACTCACACTGATTCTACCATTTTTCGGTACTCGTCGGGACCGTTTTTCGGTACAAGCACGGATTCCACCTTTTCCCGGTTCTCGCCCGGATTCCACAATTTTTCGGTACTCACACTGATTCTACCATTTTTCGGTACTCGTCGGGACAGTTTTTCGGTACTCGCACGGATTCCAGCTTTTCCCGGTCCTCGCCCGGATTCCACAATTTTCCGGTACTCACACTGATTGTACCATTTTTCGGTACACGCCGGGACAGTTTTTCGGTACTCGCACGGATTCCTCCTTTTCGCGGCACTCGCCCGGATTCAACAATTTTCCGGTACTCACACTGATTCTACCATTTTTCGGTACTCGTCGGGACAGTTTTTCGGTACTCGCACTGATTCCACCTTTTCCCGGTCCTCGCCCGGATTCCACAATTTTTCGGTACTCACACTGATTCTACCATTTTTCCGTACTCGTCGGGACAGTTTTTCGGTACTCGCACGGATTCCACCTTTTCGCGGTACTCGCCCGGATTCCACAATTTTTCGGAACTCACACTGATTCTACTATTTTTCGGTACTCGTCGGGACAGTTTTTTGGTACTCGCACGGATTCCACCTTTTCTTGGTACTCGCCCTGATTCAACAATTTTCCGGTACTCACACTGATTCTACCATTTTTCGGTACACGTCGGGACAGTTTTTCGGTACTCGCACGGATTCCACCTTTTCCCGGTCCTCGCCCGGATTCCACAATTTTTCGGAACTCACACTGATTCTACTATTTTTCGGTACTCGTCGGGACAGTTTTTTGGTACTCGCACGGATTCCACCTTTTCTTGGTACTCGCCCGGATTCAACAATTTTCCGGTACTCACACTGATTCTACCATTTTTCGGTACACGTCGGGATAGTTTTTCGGTACTCGCACCGATTCCTCCTTTTCGCGGCACTCGCCCGGATTCAACAATTTTCCTGTACTCACACTGATTCTACCATTTTTCGGTAATCGTCGGGACAGTTTTTCGGTACACGCACGGATTCCACCTTTTCCCGGTGCTCGCCCGGATTCCACAATTTTTCGGTACTCACACTGATTCTACCATTTTTCGGTACTCGTCGGGACAGTTTTTCGGTACTCGCACGGATTCCACCTTTTCCCAGTCCTCGCCCGGATTCCACAATTTTTCGGCACTCACACTGATTCTACCATTTTTCGGTACTCGTCGGGACAGCTTTTCGATACTCGCACGGATTCCACCTTTTCCCGGTCCTCGCCCGGATTCCACAATTTTTCGGTACTCACACTGATTCTACCATTTTTCCGTACCCGTCGGGACAGTTTTTCGGTACTCGCACGGATTCCATCTTTTCGCGGTACTCGCTCGGATTGCACAATTTTTCGGAACTCACACTGATTCTACCATTTTTCGGTACTCGTTGGGACAGTTTTTTGGTACTCGCACGGATTCCACCTTTTCTTGGTCCTCGCCCGGATTCCACAATTTTTCGGTACTCACACTGATTCTACCATTTTTCCGTACTCGTTGGGACAGTTTTTTGGTACTCGCACGGATTCCACCTTTTCTTGGTCCTCGCCCGGATTCCACAATTTTTCGGTACTCACACTGATTCTACCATTTTTCGGTACTCGTCGGGACAGTTTTTCGGTAAACGCACGGATTCCACCTTTTCCCGGTGCTCGCCCGGATTCCACAATTTTTTGGTACTCACACTGATTCTACCATTTTTCGGTACACGTCGGGACAGTTTTTCGGTACTCGCACGGATTCCTCCTTTTCGCGGCACTCGCCCGGATTCAACAATTTTCCTGTACTCACACTGATTCTACCATTTTTCGGTACTCGTCGGGACAGTTTTTCTGTACTCGCACGGATTCCACCTTTTCCCGGTCTTCGCCCGGATTCCACAATTTTTCGGTACTCACACTGATTCTACCATTTTTCCGTACTCGTCGGGACAGTTTTTCGGTACTTGCACGGATTCCACCTTTTCTTGGTCCTCGCCCGGATTCCACAATTTTTCGGTACTCACCCTGATTCTACCATTTTTCGGTACTCGTCGGGACAGTTTTTCGGTACTCGCCCGGATTCCACAATTTTTCGGAACTCACACTGATTCTACCATTTTTCGGTACTCGTCGGGACAGTTTTTTGGTACTCGCACGGATTCCACCTTTTCTTGGTACTCGCCCGGATTCAACAATTTTCCGGTACTCACACTAATTCTACCATATTTCGGTACACGTCGGGACAGTTTTTCGGTACTCGCACCGATTCCTCCTTTTCGCGGCACTCGCCCGGCTTCAACAATTTTCCGGTACTCACACTGATTCTACCATTTTTCGGTACTCGTCGGGACCGTTTTTCGGTACAAGCACGGATTCCACCTTTTCCCGGTTCTCGCCCGGATTCCACAATTTTTCGGTACTCACACTGATTCTACCATTTTTCGGTACTCGTCGGGACAGTTTTTCGGTACTCGCACGGATTCCAGCTTTTCCCGGTCCTCGCCCGGATTCCACAATTTTCCGGTACTCACACTGATTGTACCATTTTTCGGTACACGCCGGGACAGTTTTTCGGTACTCGCACGGATTCCTCCTTTTCGCGGCACTCGCCCGGATTCAACAATTTTCCGGTACTCACACTGATTCTACCATTTTTCGGTACACGTCGGGACAGTTTTTCGGTACTCGCACGGATTCCTCGCTGCACTCGCCCGGATTCAACAATTTTCCTGTACTCACACTGATTCTACCATTTTTCGGTACTCGTCGGGACAGTTTTTCGGTACTCGCACTGATTCCACCTTTTCTCGGTCCTCGCCCGGATTCCACAATTTTTCGGTACTCACACTGATTCTACCATTTTTTCGTACTCGTCGGGACAGTTTTTCGGTACTCGCACGGATTCCACCTTTTCGCGGTACTCGCCCGGATTCCACAATTTTTCGGAACTCACACTGATTCTACTATTTTTCGGTACTCGTCGGGACAGTTTTTTGGTACTCGCACGGATTCCACCTTTTCTTGGTACTCGCCCTGATTCAACAATTTTCCGGTACTCACACTGATTCTACCATTTTTCGGTACACGTCGGGACAGTTTTTCGGTACTCGCACGGATTCCACCTTTTCCCGGTCCTCGCCCGGATTCCACAATTTTTCGGAACTCACACTGATTCTACTATTTTTCGGTACTCGTCGGGACAGTTTTTTGGTACTCGCACGGATTCCACCTTTTCTTGGTACTCGCCCGGATTCAACAATTTTCCGGTACTCACACTGATTCTACCATTTTTCGGTACACGTCGGGATAGTTTTTCGGTACTCTCACCGATTCCTCCTTTTCGCGGCACTCGCCCGGATTCAACAATTTTCCGGTACTCACACTGATTCTACCATTTTTCGGTAATCGTCGGGACAGTTTTTCGGTACACGCACGGATTCCACCTTTTCCCGGTGCTCGCCCGGATTCCACAATTTTTCGGTACTCACACTGATTCTACCATTTTTCGGTACTCGTCGGGACAGTTTTTCGGTACTCGCACGGATTCCACCTTTTCTCGTTACTCGCACGGATTCCAGCTTTTCCCGGTACTCGCCCGGATTCAACAATTTTCCGGTACTCACACTAATTCTACCATTTTTCGGTACACGTCGGGACAGTTTTTCGGTACTCGCACCGATTCCACCTTTTCGCGGCACTCGCCCGGCTTCAACAATTTTCCGGTACTCACACTGATTCTACCATTTTTCGGTACTCGTCGGGACCGTTTTTCGGTACAAGCACGGATTCCACCTTTTCCCAGTCCTCGCCCGGATTCCACAATTTTTCGGCACTCACACTGATTCTACCATTTTTCGGTACTCGTCGGGACAGCTTTTCGATACTCGCACGGATTCCACCTTTTCCCGGTCCTCGCCCGGATTCCACAATTTTTCGGTACTCACACTGATTCTACCATTTTTCCGTACTCGTCGGGACAGTTTTTCGGTACTCGCACGGATTCCACCTTTTCGCGGTACTCGCCCGGATTGCACAATTTTTCGGAACTCACACTGATTCTACCATTTTTCGGTACTCGTTGGGACAGTTTTTTGGTACTCGCACGGATTCCACCTTTTCTTGGTCCTCGCCCGGATTCCACAATTTTTCGGTACTCACACTGATTCTACCATTTTTCGGTACTCGTTGGGACAGTTTTTTGGTACTCGCACGGATTCCACCTTTTCTTGGTCCTCGCCCGGATTCCACAATTTTTCGGTACTCACACTGATTCTACCATTTTTCGGTACTCGTCGGGACAGTTTTTCGGTACACGCACGGATTCCACCTTTTCCCGGTGCTCGCCCGGATTCCACAATTTTTTGGTACTCACACTGATTCTACCATTTTTCGGTACACGTCGGGACAGTTTTTCGGTACTCGCACGGATTCCTCCTTTTCGCGGCACTCGCCCGGATTCAACAATTTTCCTGTACTCACACTGATTCTACCATTTTTCGGTACTCGTCGGGACAGTTTTTCTGTACTCGCACGGATTCCACCTTTTCCCGGTCTTCGCCCGGATTCCACAATTTTTCGGTACTCACACTGATTCTACCATTTTTCCGTACTCGTCGGGACAGTTTTTCGGTACTTGCACGGATTCCACCTTTTCTTGGTCCTCGCCCGGATTCCACAATTTTTCGGTACTCACCCTGATTCTACCATTTTTCGGTACTCGTCGGGACAGTTTTTCGGTACTCGCACGGATTCCACTTTTTGCGGTACTCGCCCGGATTCCACAATTTTTCGGTACTCACACTGATTCTACCATTTTTCGGTACTCGTCGGAACAGTTTTTCGGTACTCGCACGGATTCCACTTTTTGCGATACTCGCCCGGATTCCACAATTTTTCGGTACTCACACTGATTCTACCATTTTTCGGTACTCGTCGGGACATTTTTTCGGTACTCGCACGGATTCCAGCTTTTCCCGGTCCTCGCCCGGATTCCACAATTTTTCGGTACTCACACTGATTGTACCATTTTTCGGTACACGCCGGGACAGTTTTTCGGTACTCGCACGGATTCCTCCTTTTCGCGGCACTCGCCCGGATTCAACAATTTTCCGGTACTCACACTGATTCTACCATTTTTCGGTACACGTCGGGACAGTTTTTCGGTACTCGCACGGATTCCTCGCTGCACTCGCCCGGATTCAACAATTTTCCTGTACTCACACTGATTCTACTATTTTTCGGTACTCGTCGGGACAGTTTTTCGGTACTCGCACGGATACCACATTTTCCCGGTACTCGCCCGGATTCAACAATTTTCCGGTACTGACACTGATTCTACCATTTTTCGGTACTCGTCGGGACAGTTTTTCGGTACTCGCACGGATACCACCTTTTCCCGGTACTCGCCCGGATTCAACAATTTTCCGGTAGTCACACTGATTCTACCATTTTTCGGTACTGGTCGGGACAATTTTTCGGTACTCGCACGGATTCCACCTTTTCTCGTTACTCGCACGGATTCCAGCTTTTCCCGGTACTCGCCCGGATTCAACATTTTTTCGGTACTGACACTGATTCTACCATTTTTGGGTACTCGTCGGGACAGTTTTTCGGTACTCGCACGGATTCCACCTTTTCTCGGTACTCGCCCCGATTCAACAATTTTCCGGTACTGACACTGATTCTACCATTTTTCGGTACTCGTCGGGACAGTTTCTCGGTACTCGCACGGATTCCACGTTTTCTCGGTACTCGCCCGGTTTCCACAATTTTTCGGTTCTCACACTGTTTCTACCAGTTTCGGTACTCGTCGGGACAATTTTTCGGTACTCGCACGGATTCCACCTTTTCCCGGTACTCGGCCGGATTCAACAATTTTCCGGTACTCACACCGATTCTACCATTTTTCGGTACTCGTCGGAACAGTTTTTCGGTGCTCGCACGGATTAAACCTTTTCTCGGTACTCCCCCGGATTCAACAATTTTTCGGTACTCACACAGATTTTACCATTTTTCGGTACTCGTCGGGACAGTTTTTCGGTACTCGCACGGATTAAACCTTTTCTCGGTACTCGCCCGGATTCCACAATTTTTCGGTTCTCACACTGTTTCTACCAGTTTCGGTACTCGTCGGGACAATTTTTCGGTACTCGCACGGATTCCACCTTTTCCCGGTACTCGGCCGGATTCGACAATTTTCCGGTACTCACACCGATTCTACAATTTTTCGGTACTCGTCGGGACAGTTTTTCGGTGCTCGCACGGATTAAACCTTTTCTCGGTACTCGCCCGGATTCAACAATTTTTCGGTACTCACACAGATTTTACCATTTTTCGGTACTCGTCGGGACAGTTTTTCGGTACTCGCACGGATTCAGCCTTTTCTCGTTACTCGCCCGGATTCCACAATTTTTCGGTAGTGACACTGATTCTACCATTTTTCGGTACTCGTGGGGACAGTTTTTCGGTACTCGCACGGATTCCACCTTTTCTCGTTACTCGCACGGATTCCAGCTTTTCCCGGTACTCGCCCGGATTCAACATTTTTTCGGTACTGACACTGATTTTACCATTTTTCGGTACTCGTCGGGACAGTTTTTCGGTACTCGCACGGATTCCACCTTTTCTCGGTACTCGCCCGGATTCAACAATTTTTCGGTACTGACACTGATTCTACCATTTTTCGGTACTCGTCGGGACAGTTTTTCGGTAGTCGCACGGATTCCACCGTTTCTCGGTCCTCGGTCGGATTCAACAATTTTCGGGTACTGACACTGATTCTACCATTTTTCGGTACTCGTTGGGACAGTTTTTCGGTACTCGCACGGATTCCACCTTTTCGTGGTCCTCGCCAGAATTCAACAACTTTCCGGTACTGACACTGATTCTACCATTTTTCGGTAGTCGTCGGGACAGTTTTTCGGTACTCGCACGGATACCACCTTTTCCCGGTACTCGCCCGGATTCAACAATTTTCCGGTACTCAGACTGATTCTACCATTTTTCGGTACTCGTCGGGACAGTTTTTCGGTACTCGCACGGATTAAACCTTTTCTCGGTACTCGCCCGGATTCCACAATTTTTCGGTTCTCACACTGATTCTACCAGTTTCGGTACTCGTCGGGACAATTTTTCGGTACTCACACGGATTCCACCTTTTCCCGGCACTCGGCCGGATTCAACCATTTTCCGGTACTCACACCGATTCTACCATTTTTCGGTACTCGTCGGGACAGTTTTTCGGTGCTCGCACGGATTAAACCTTTTCTCGGTACTCGCCCGGATTCCACAATTTTTCGGTTTTCACACTGTTTCTACCAGTTTCGGTACTCGTCGGGACAATTTTCCGGTACTCAGACTGATTCTACCATTTTTCGGTACTCGTCGGGACAGTTTTTCGGTACTCGCACGGATTAAACCTTTTCTCGGTACTCGCCCGGATTCCACAATTTTTCGGTTCTCACACTGTTTCTACCAGTTTCGGTACTCGTCGGGACAATTTTTCGGTACTCGCACGGATTCCACCTTTTCCCGGTACTCGGCCGGATTCAACAATTTTTCGGTACTCACACCGATTCTACCATTTTTCGGTACTCGTCGGAACAGTTTTTCGGTGCTCGCACGGATTAAACCTTTTCTCGGTACTCGCCCGGATTCAACAATTTTTCGGTACTCACACAGATTTTACCATTTTTGGGTAGTCGTCGGGACAGTTTTTCAGTACTCGCACGGATTCAACCTTTTCTCGTTACTCGCCCGGATTCCACAATTTTTCGGTAGTGACACTGATTCTACCATTTTTCGGTACTCGTCGGGCAAGTTTTTCGGTACTCGCACGGATTCCACCTTTTCTCGTTACTCGCACGGATTCCAGCTTTTCCCGGTACTCGCCCGGATTCAACATTTTTTCGGTACTGACACTGATTCTACCATTTTTCGGTACTCGTCGGGACAGTTTTTCGGTACTCGCATGGATTCCACTTTTTCTCGGTACTCGCCCGGATTCAACAATTTTCCGGTACTGACACTGATTCTACCATTTTTCGGTACTCCTCGGGACAGTTTTTCGGTACTCGCACGGATACCACCTTTTCCCGGTACTCGCCCGGATTCAACAATTTTCCGGTACTCAGACTGATTCTACCATTTTTCGGTACTCGTCGAAACAGTTTTTCGGTACTCGCACGGATTAAACCTTTTCTCGGTACTCGCCCGGATTCCACAAAATTTTTCGGTACTCACACTGTTTCTACCAGTTTCGGTACTCGTCGGGACAATTTTTCGGTACTCGCACGGATTCCACCTTTTCCCGGTACTCGGCCGGATTCAACCATTTTCCGGTACTCACACCGATTCTACCATTTTTCGGTACTCGTCGGGAAAGTTTTTCGGTGCTCGCACAGATTAAGCCTTTTCTCGGTACTCGCCCGGATTCCACACAATTTTTCGGTACTCACACTAATTCTACCATTTTTCGGTAGTGACACTGATTCTACCATTTTTCGGTAATCGTCGGGACAATTTTTCGGTACTCGCACGGATTCCACCTTTTCTCGGTACTCGCCCGGATTCAAAAATTTTTCGGTACTCATACAGATTCTACCATTTTTCGGTACTCGTCGGGACAGTTTTTCGGTACTCGCACGGATTCAACCTTTTCTCGTTACTCACCCGGATTCCACAATTTTTCGGTACTGACACTGATTGTACCATTTTTCGGTACTCGTCGGGACAGTTTTTCGGTACTCGCCCGGATTCCACAATTTTTCGGTACTCACACTAATTCTACAATTTTCCGGTACTGACACTGAGTCTACCATTTTTCGGTACTCGTCGGGACAATTTCTCGGTACTCGCACGGATTCCACGTTTTCTCGGTACTCGCCCGGATTCCACAATTTTTCGGTACTCACACTGATTGTCCCATTTTTCGGTACTCGTCCGGACAGTTTTCGGTACTCCCACGGATTCCATCTTTTCCCGATACTCGCCCGGATTCAACAAATTTTCGGTACTGACACTGATTCTACCATTTTTCGGTACTCGTCGAGACAGTTTTTCGGTACTCGCACGGATTCCACGTTTTCTCGGTAGTCGCCCGGATTCAACAATTTTCCGGTACTGACACTGATTCTACCATTTTTCGGTACTCGTCGGGACTGTTTTTCGGTACTCGCACGAATTCCACCTTTTCGTGGTACTCGCTCGGATTCCACAATTTTTCGGTACTCATACTGATTCTACCATTTTTCGGTACTCGTCGATACAGTTTTTCGGTACTCGCACGGATTAAACCTTTTCTCGGTACTCGCCCGGATTCAACAATTTTTCGGTACTCACACAGATTCTACCATTTTTCGGTACTCGTCGGGACAGTTTTTCGGTACTCGCACGGAGTCAACCTTTTTTCGTTACTCGCCCGGATTCCACAATTTTTCGGTACTGACACTGATTCTACCATTTTTCGGTACTCGTCGGGACAGTTTTTCGGTACTCGCACGGATTCCACCTTTTCTCGTTACTCGCCCGGATTCCACAATTTTGCGGTATTGACACTGATTCTACCATTTTTCGGTACTCGTCGGGACAGTTTTTCGGTACTCGCACGGATTCCACCTTTTCTCGGTACTCGCCCGGATTCAACAATTTTCCGGTACTGACACTGATTCTACCATGTTTCGGTACTCGTCGGGACAGTTTTTCGGTACTCGCACGGATACCACCTTTTCCCGGTACTCGCTCGGATTCAACAATTTTCCGGTACTCACACCGATTCTACCATTTTTCGGTACTCGTCGGGATAGTTTTTCGGTACTCGCACGGATTAAACCTTTTCTCGGTACTCGCCCGGATTCCACAATTTTTCGGTACTCACACTGATTCTACCAGTTTCGGTACTCGTCGGGACAGTTTTTCGGTACTCGCACGGATTCCACCTTTTCCCGGTACTCGGCCGGATTCAACAATTTTCCGGTACTGACACTGAGTCTACCATTTTTCGGTACTCGTCGGGACAGTTTCTCGGTACTCGCACGGATTCCACGTTTTCTCGGTACTCGCCCGGATTCAACAATTTTCCATTACTGGCACTGATTCTACAATTTTTCGGTACTCGTCGGGACAGTTTTTCGGTACTCGCACGGATTCCACATTTTCCCGGTACTCGCCCGGATTCAACAATTTTCCGGTACTGACACTGATACTACCATTTTTTGGTACTCGTCGGGACAGTTTTTCGGTACTCGCACGAATACCACCTTTTCCCGGTACTCGCCCGGATTCAACAATTTTCCGGTACTCACATTGATTCTACAATTTTTCGGTACTCGTCGGGAAAGTTTTTCGGTACTCTCACGGATTCCACGTTTTCTCGGTACTCGCCCGGATTCCACAATTTTTCGATACTCACACTGATTGTACCATTTTTCAGTACTCGTCGGGACAGTTTTCGGTACTCGCACGGATTCCACCTTTTCCCGGTACTCGCCCGGATTCAACAAATTTTCGGTACTGACACTGAGTCTACCATTTTTCGGTACTCGTCGGGACAGTTTTTCGGTACTCGCACGGATTCCACCTTTTCTTGGTACTCGCCCGGATTCAACAATTTTCCGGTACTGACACTGATTCTACCATGTTTCGGTACTCGTCGGGACAGTTTTTCAGTACTCGCACGGATACCACCTTTTCCCGGTACTCGCCCGGATTCAACAATTTTCCGGTACTCACACCGATTCTACCATTTTTCGGTACTCGTCGAGACAGTTTTTCGGTACTCGCACGGATTCCACCTTTTCTCGTTACTCGCACGGATTCCACCTTTTCTCGGTACTCGCCCGGATTCAACAATTTTTCGGTACTGACACTGATTCTACCATTTTTCGGTACTCGTCGGGACAGTTATCCGGTACTCGCACGGATTCCACCTTTTCTCGATACTCGCCCGGATTCAACAATTTTTCGGTACTGACACTGATTCTACCATTTTTCGGTACTTGTCGGGACTGTTTTTCGGTACTCGCACGAATTCCACCTTTTCGTGGTACTCGCCCGGATTCCACAATTTTTCGGTACTCACACTGATTTTACCATTTTTCGGTACTCGTCGGGACAGTTTTTCGGTACTCGCACGGATACCACCTTTTCCCGGTAGTCGCCCGGATTAAAAAATTTTCCGGTACTCACACTCATTCTACCATTTTTCGGTACTCGTCGGGACAGTTTTTCGGTACTCGCACGGATTCAACCTTTTCTCTGTACTCGCCCGGATTCCACAATTTTTCGGTACTCACACTGATTGTACCATTTTTCGGTACTCGTCGGAACAGTTTTCGGTACTCGCACGGATTCCACCTTTTCTCGGTACTCGGCCGGATTCAACAATTTTCCGTTACTGACATTGATTCTACCATTTTTCGGTACTCGTCGGGACTGTTTTTCGGTACTCGCATGAATTCCACCTTTTCGTGGTTCTCGCCCGGATTCCACAATTTTTCGGTACTGACATTAATTCTACCATTTTTCGGTACTCCTCGGGACGGTTTTTCGGTACTCGCACGGATTCCACCTTTTCCCGGTCCTCGCCCGGATTCCACAATTTTTCGGTACTCACACTGATTCTACCATTTTTTGGTACTCGTCGGGACAGTTTTTCGGTACTCGCACGGATTCGACCTTTTCGCGGTACTCGCCTGGATTCAACAATTCTCCGGTACTGACACTGATTCTACCATTTTTCGGTACTCGTCGAGACTGTTTTTCGGTAGTCGCACGGATTCCACCTTTTCGTGGTACTCGCCCGGATTCCACAATTTTTCGGTACTCACACTGATTCTACCATTTTTCGGTACTCGTCGGGACAGTTTTTCGGTACTCGCACGGATACCACCTTTTCCCGGTACTCGCCAGGATTCAACAATTTTTCGGTACTGACACTGATTCTACCATTTTTCGGCACTCGTCGGGACAGTTTTTCGGTACTCGCACGGATACCACCTTTTCCCGGTACTCGCCCGGATTCAACAATTTTCCGGTAGTCACACTGATTCTACCATTTTTCGGTACTTGTCGGGACAGTTTTTCGGTACTCGCACGGATTCCACTTTTTCTCGGTACTCGCCCGGATTCAACAATTCTCCGGTACTGACACTGATTCTACCATTTTTCGGTACTCGTCGAGACAGTTTTTCGGTACTTGCACGGATACCACCTTTTCCCGGTACTCGCCCGGATTCAACAATTTTTCGGTACTGACACTGATTCTACAATTTTTCGGTACTCGTCGGGAAAGTTTTTCGATACTCGCACGGATTCCACGTTTTCTCGGTACTCGCCCGGATTCCACAATTTTTCGGTACTCACACTGATTGTACCATTTTTCGGTACTCGTCGGGACAGTTCTTCGGTACTCGCACGGATTCCACCTTTTCTCGGTACTCGCCCGGATTCAACAATTCTCCGGTACTGACACAGATTCTACTATTTTTCGGTACTCGTCGGGACTGTTTTTCGGTACTCGCACGGATTCCACCTTTTCGTGGTACTCGCCCGGATTCCACAATTTTTCGGTACTCACACTGATTCTACCATTTTTCGGTACTCGTCGGGACAGTTTTTCGGTACTCGCACGGATACCACCTTTTCCCGGTACTCGCCCGGATTCAACAATTTTCCGGTACTGACACTGATTGTCCCATTTTTCGGTACTCATCGGGACAGTTTTTCGGTACTCGCACGGATTCCACCTTTTCTCGGTACTCGCCCGGATTCAACAATTCTCCGGTACTGACACTGATTCTACCATTTTTCGGTACTCGTCGGGACTGTTTTTCGGTACTCGCACGGATTCCACCTTTTCCCGGTACTCGCCCGGATTCAACAATTTTCCGGTACTGACACTGATTGTACCATTTTTCGGTACTCATCGGGACAGTTTTTCGGTACTCGCACGGATTCCACCTTTTCTCGGTACTCGCCCGGATTCAACAATTCTCCGGTACTGACACTGATTCTACCATTTTTCGGTACTCGTCGGGACTGTTTTTCGGTACTCGCACGGATTCCACCTTTTCCCGGTACTCGCCCGGATTCAACAATTTTCCGGTACTGACACTGATTGTACCATTTTTCGGTACTCATCGGGACAGTTTTTCGGTACTCGCACGGATTCCACCTTTTCTCGGTACTCGCCCGGATTCAACAATTCTCCGGTACTGACACTGATTCTACCATTTTTCGGTACTCGTCGGGACTGTTTTTCGGTACTCGCACGGATTCCACCTTTTCCCGGTACTCGCCCGGATTCAACAATTTTCCGGTACTGACACTGATTGTACCATTTTTCGGTACTCATCGGGACAGTTTTTCGGTACTCGCACGGATTCCACCTTTTCTCGGTACTCGCCCGGATTCAACAATTCTCCGGTACTGACACTGATTCTACCATTTTTCGGTACTCGTCGGGACTGTTTTTCGGTACTCGCACGGATTCCACCTTTTCGTGGTACTCGCCCGGATTCCACAATTTTTCGGTACTCACACTGATTCTACCATTTTTCGGTACTCGTCGGGACAGTTTTTCGGTACTCGCACGGATACCACCTTTTCCCGGTACTCGCCCGGATTCAACAATTTTCCGGTACTGACACTGATTGTACCATTTTTCGGTACTCATCGGGACAGTTTTTCGGTACTCGCACGGATTCCACCTTTTCTCGGTACTCGCCCGGATTCAACAATTCTCCGGTACTGACACTGATTCTACCATTTTTCGGTACTCGTCGGGACAGTTTTTCGGTACTCGCACGGATTCCACCTTTTCTCGGTACTCGCCCGGATTCAACAATTCTCCGGTACTGACACTGATTCTACCATTTTTCGGTACTCGTCGGGACTGTTTTTCGGTACTCGCACGGATTCCACCTTTTCCCGGTACTCGCCCGGATTCCACAATTTTTCGGTACTCACACTGATTCTACCATTTTTCGGTACTCGTCGGGACAGTTTTTCGGTACTCGCACGGATACCACATTTTCCCGGTACTCGCCCGGATTCAACAATTTTCCGGTACTGACACTGATTCTACCATTTTTCGGTACTCGTCGGGACAGTTTTTCGGTACTCGCACGGATACCACCTTTTCCCGGTACTCGCCCGGATTCAACAATTTTCCGGTAGTCACACTGATTCTACCATTTTTCGGTACTCGTCGGGACTGTTTTTCGGTACTCGCACGGATTCCTCCTTTTCCCGGTACTCGCCCGGATTCGACAATTTTCCGGTACTGACATTGATTCTACCATTTTTCGGTACTCGTCGGGACAGTTTTTCGGTACTCGCACGGATACCACATTTTCCCGGTACTCGCCCGGATTCAACAATTTTCCGGTACTGACACTGATTCTACCATTTTTCGGTACTCGTCGGGACTGTTTTTCGGTACTCGCACGGATTCCACCTTTTCCCGGTACTCGCCCGGATTCCACAATTTTTCGGTACTCACACTGATTCTACCATTTTTCGGTACTCGTCGGGACAGTTTTTCGGTACTCGCACGGATACCACATTTTCCCGGTACTCGCCCGGATTCAACAATTTTCCGGTACTGACACTGATTCTACCATTTTTCGGTACTCGTCGGGACAGTTTTTCGGTACTCGCACGGATACCACCTTTTCCCGGTACTCGCCCGGATTCAACAATTTTCCGGTAGTCACACTGATTCTACCATTTTTCGGTACTCGTCGGGACTGTTTTTCGGTACTCGCACGGATTCCACCTTTTCCCGGTACTCGCCCGGATTCCACAATTTTTCGGTACTCACACTGATTCTACCATTTTTCGGTACTCGTCGGGACAGTTTTTCGGTACTCGCACGGATACCACATTTTCCCGGTACTCGCCCGGATTCAACAATTTTCCGGTACTGACACTGATTCTACCATTTTTCGGTAGTCGTCGGGACAGTTTTTCGGTACTCGCACGGATACCACCTTTTCCCGGTACTCGCCCGGATTCAACAATTTTCCGGTAGTCACACTGATTCTACCATTTTTCGGTACTCGTCGGGACTGTTTTTCGGTACTCGCACGGATTCCTCCTTTTCCCGGTACTCGCCCGGATTCGACAATTTTCCGGTACTGACATTGATTCTACCATTTTTCGGTACTCGTCGGGACTGTTTTTCGGTACTCGCACGGATACCACCTTTTCCCGGTACTCGCCCGGATTCAAATTTTTCGGTACTGACACTGATTCTACCATTTTTCGGTACTCGTCGGGACAGTTTTTCGGTAGTCGCACGAATTCCACCGTTTCCCGGTCCTCGGCCGGATTCAACAATTTTCGGGTACTGACACTGATTCTACCATTTTTCGGTACTCGTCGGGACAATTTTTCGGTACTCGCACGGATTCCACCTTTTCGTGGTCCTCGCCAGAATTCAACAACTTTCCGGTACTGACACTGATTCTACCATTTTTCGGTAGTCGTCGGGACAGTTTTTCGGTACTCGCACGGATACCACCTCTTCCCGGTACTCGCCCGGATTCAACAATTTTTCGGTACTCACACGGATTCTACCATTTCTCGGAACTCGTCGGGACAGTTTTTCAGTACTCGCACGGATACCACCTTTTCCCGGTACTCGCCCGGATTCAACAATTTTCCGGTACTGACATTGATTCTACCATTTTTCGGTACTCGTCGGGACAGTTTTTCGGTACTCACACGGATACCACCTTTTCCCGGTACTCACCCGGATTCAACAATTTTCCGGTACTCACACGGATTCTACCATTTTTCGGTACTCGTCGGGACAGTTTTTCGGTACTCGCACGGATTCCACCTTTTCCCGGTACTCGCCCGGATTCCACAATTTTTCGGTACTCACAATGATTCTACCATTTTTCGGTACTCGTCGGGACAGTTTTTCGGTACTCGCACGGATTCCACCTTTTCCCTGTACTCGCCAGGATTCAACAATTTTCCGGTACTGACATTGATTCTACCATTTTTCGGTACTCGTCGGGACAGTTTTTCGGTACTCGCACGGATACCACCTTTTCCCGGTACTCGCCCGGATTCAACAATTTTCCAGTACTCACACTGATTCTACCATTTTTCGGTACTCGTCGGGACAGTTTTTCGGTACTCGCACGGATTAAACCTTTTCTCGGTACTCGCCCGGATTCCACAATTTTTCGGTACTCACACTGATTCTACAGTTTTTCGGTACTCTCACAGATTCCACGTTTTCTCGGTACTCGCCCTGATTCCATAATTTTTCGGTACTCACACTTATTGTACCATTTTTCGGTACTCGTCGGGACAGTTTTCGGTACTCGCACGGATTCCACCTTTTCTCGGTACTCGCCCGGATTCAACAATTCTCCGGTACTGACACTGATTCTACCATTTTTCGGTACTCGTCGAGACTGTTTTTCGGTACTCGCACGAATTCCACCTTTTCGTGGTACTCGCCCGGATTCCACAATTTTTCGGTACTCACACTGATTCTACCATTTTTCGGTACTCGTCGGGACAGTTTTTCGGTACTTGCACGGATACCACCTTTTCCCGGTATTCGCCCGGATTCAACAATTTTTCGATACTGACACTGATTCTACCATTTTTCGGTACTCGTCGGGACAGTTTTTCGGTACTCGCACGGATACCACCTTTTCCCGGTACTCGCCCGGATTCGACAATTTTCCGGTACTGACATTGATTCTACCATTTTTCGGTACTCGTCGGGACAGTTTTTCGGTACTCGCACGGATACCACATTTTCCCGGTACTCGCCCGGATTCAACAATTTTCCGGTACTGACACTGATTCTACCATTTTTCGGTACTCGTCGGGACTGTTTTTCGGTACTCGCACGGATTCCACCTTTTCCCGGTACTCGCCCGGATTCCACAATTTTTCGGTACTCACACTGATTCTACCATTTTTCGGTACTCGTCGGGACAGTTTTTCGGTACTCGCACGGATACCACATTTTCCCGGTACTCGCCCGGATTCAACAATTTTCCGGTACTGACACTGATTCTACCATTTTTCGGTACTCGTCGGGACAGTTTTTCGGTACTCGCACGGATACCACCTTTTCCCGGTACTCGCCCGGATTCAACAATTTTCCGGTAGTCACACTGATTCTACCATTTTTCGGTACTCGTCGGGACTGTTTTTCGGTACTCGCACGGATTCCACCTTTTCCCGGTACTCGCCCGGATTCCACAATTTTTCGGTACTCACACTGATTCTACCATTTTTCGGTACTCGTCGGGACAGTTTTTCGGTACTCGCACGGATACCACATTTTCCCGGTACTCGCCCGGATTCAACAATTTTCCGGTACTGACACTGATTCTACCATTTTTCGGTAGTCGTCGGGACAGTTTTTCGGTACTCGCACGGATACCACCTTTTCCCGGTACTCGCCCGGATTCAACAATTTTCCGGTAGTCACACTGATTCTACCATTTTTCGGTACTCGTCGGGACTGTTTTTCGGTACTCGCACGGATTCCTCCTTTTCCCGGTACTCGCCCGGATTCGACAATTTTCCGGTACTGACATTGATTCTACCATTTTTCGGTACTCGTCGGGACTGTTTTTCGGTACTCGCACGGATACCACCTTTTCCCGGTACTCGCCCGGATTCAAATTTTTCGGTACTGACACTGATTCTACCATTTTTCGGTACTCGTCGGGACAGTTTTTCGGTAGTCGCACGAATTCCACCGTTTCCCGGTCCTCGACCGGATTCAACAATTTTCGGGTACTGACACTGATTCTACCATTTTTCGGTACTCGTCGGGACAATTTTTCGGTACTCGCACGGATTCCACCTTTTCGTGGTCCTCGCCAGAATTCAACAACTTTCCGGTACTGACACTGATTCTACCATTTTTCGGTAGTCGTCGGGACAGTTTTTCGGTACTCGCACGGATACCACCTCTTCCCGGTACTCGCCCGGATTCAACAATTTTTCGGTACTCACACGGATTCTACCATTTCTCGGAACTCGTCGGGACAGTTTTTCAGTACTCGCACGGATACCACCTTTTCCCGGTACTCGCCCGGATTCAACAATTTTCCGGTACTGACATTGATTCTACCATTTTTCGGTACTCGTCGGGACAGTTTTTCGGTACTCACACGGATACCACCTTTTCCCGGTACTCACCCGGATTCAACAATTTTCCGGTACTCACACGGATTCTACCATTTTTCGGTACTCGTCGGGACAGTTTTTCGGTACTCGCACGGATTCCACCTTTTCCCGGTACTCGCCCGGATTCCACAATTTTTCGGTACTCACAATGATTCTACCATTTTTCGGTACTCGTCGGGACAGTTTTTCGGTACTCGCACGGATTCCACCTTTTCCCTGTACTCGCCAGGATTCAACAATTTTCCGGTACTGACATTGATTCTACCATTTTTCGGTACTCGTCGGGACAGTTTTTCGGTACTCGCACGGATACCACCTTTTCCCGGTACTCGCCCGGATTCAACAATTTTCCAGTACTCACACTGATTCTACCATTTTTCGGTACTCGTCGGGACAGTTTTTCGGTACTCGCACGGATTAAACCTTTTCTCGGTACTCGCCCGGATTCCACAATTTTTCGGTACTCACACTGATTCTACAGTTTTTCGGTACTCTCACAGATTCCACGTTTTCTCGGTACTCGCCCTGATTCCATAATTTTTCGGTACTCACACTTATTGTACCATTTTTCGGTACTCGTCGGGACAGTTTTCGGTACTCGCACGGATTCCACCTTTTCTCGGTACTCGCCCGGATTCAACAATTCTCCGGTACTGACACTGATTCTACCATTTTTCGGTACTCGTCGAGACTGTTTTTCGGTACTCGCACGAATTCCACCTTTTCGTGGTACTCGCCCGGATTCCACAATTTTTCGGTACTCACACTGATTCTACCATTTTTCGGTACTCGTCGGGACAGTTTTTCGGTACTTGCACGGATACCACCTTTTCCCGGTATTCGCCCGGATTCAACAATTTTTCGATACTGACACTGATTCTACCATTTTTCGGTACTCGTCGGGACAGTTTTTCGGTACTCGCACGGATACCACCTTTTCCCGGTACTCGCCCGGATTCGACAATTTTCCGGTACTGACATTGATTCTACCATTTTTCGGTACTCGTCGGGACAGTTTTTCGGTACTCGCACGGATACCACATTTTCCCGGTACTCGCCCGGATTCAACAATTTTCCGGTACTGACACTGATTCTACCATTTTTCGGTACTCGTCGGGACTGTTTTTCGGTACTCGCACGGATTCCACCTTTTCCCGGTACTCGCCCGGATTCCACAATTTTTCGGTACTCACACTGATTCTACCATTTTTCGGTACTCGTCGGGACAGTTTTTCGGTACTCGCACGGATACCACATTTTCCCGGTACTCGCCCGGATTCAACAATTTTCCGGTACTGACACTGATTCTACCATTTTTCGGTACTCGTCGGGACAGTTTTTCGGTACTCGCACGGATACCACCTTTTCCCGGTACTCGCCCGGATTCAACAATTTTCCGGTAGTCACACTGATTCTACCATTTTTCGGTACTCGTCGGGACTGTTTTTCGGTACTCGCACGGATTCCACCTTTTCCCGGTACTCGCCCGGATTCCACAATTTTTCGGTACTCACACTGATTCTACCATTTTTCGGTACTCGTCGGGACAGTTTTTCGGTACTCGCACGGATACCACATTTTCCCGGTACTCGCCCGGATTCAACAATTTTCCGGTACTGACACTGATTCTACCATTTTTCGGTAGTCGTCGGGACAGTTTTTCGGTACTCGCACGGATACCACCTTTTCCCGGTACTCGCCCGGATTCAACAATTTTCCGGTAGTCACACTGATTCTACCATTTTTCGGTACTCGTCGGGACTGTTTTTCGGTACTCGCACGGATTCCTCCTTTTCCCGGTACTCGCCCGGATTCGACAATTTTCCGGTACTGACATTGATTCTACCATTTTTCGGTACTCGTCGGGACTGTTTTTCGGTACTCGCACGGATACCACCTTTTCCCGGTACTCGCCCGGATTCAAATTTTTCGGTACTGACACTGATTCTACCATTTTTCGGTACTCGTCGGGACAGTTTTTCGGTAGTCGCACGAATTCCACCGTTTCCCGGTCCTCGGCCGGATTCAACAATTTTCGGGTACTGACACTGATTCTACCATTTTTCGGTACTCGTCGGGACAATTTTTCGGTACTCGCACGGATTCCACCTTTTCGTGGTCCTCGCCAGAATTCAACAACTTTCCGGTACTGACACTGATTCTACCATTTTTCGGTAGTCGTCGGGACAGTTTTTCGGTACTCGCACGGATACCACCTCTTCCCGGTACTCGCCCGGATTCAACAATTTTTCGGTACTCACACGGATTCTACCATTTCTCGGAACTCGTCGGGACAGTTTTTCAGTACTCGCACGGATACCACCTTTTCCCGGTACTCGCCCGGATTCAACAATTTTCCGGTACTGACATTGATTCTACCATTTTTCGGTACTCGTCGGGACAGTTTTTCGGTACTCACACGGATACCACCTTTTCCCGGTACTCACCCGGATTCAACAATTTTCCGGTACTCACACGGATTCTACCATTTTTCGGTACTCGTCGGGACAGTTTTTCGGTACTCGCACGGATTCCACCTTTTCCCGGTACTCGCCCGGATTCCACAATTTTTCGGTACTCACAATGATTCTACCATTTTTCGGTACTCGTCGGGACAGTTTTTCGGTACTCGCACGGATTCCACCTTTTCCCTGTACTCGCCAGGATTCAACAATTTTCCGGTACTGACATTGATTCTACCATTTTTCGGTACTCGTCGGGACAGTTTTTCGGTACTCGCACGGATACCACCTTTTCCCGGTACTCGCCCGGATTCAACAATTTTCCAGTACTCACACTGATTCTACCATTTTTCGGTACTCGTCGGGACAGTTTTTCGGTACTCGCACGGATTAAACCTTTTCTCGGTACTCGCCCGGATTCCACAATTTTTCGGTACTCACACTGATTCTACAGTTTTTCGGTACTCTCACAGATTCCACGTTTTCTCGGTACTCGCCCTGATTCCATAATTTTTCGGTACTCACACTTATTGTACCATTTTTCGGTACTCGTCGGGACAGTTTTCGGTACTCGCACGGATTCCACCTTTTCTCGGTACTCGCCCGGATTCAACAATTCTCCGGTACTGACACTGATTCTACCATTTTTCGGTACTCGTCGAGACTGTTTTTCGGTACTCGCACGAATTCCACCTTTTCGTGGTACTCGCCCGGATTCCACAATTTTTCGGTACTCACACTGATTCTACCATTTTTCGGTACTCGTCGGGACAGTTTTTCGGTACTTGCACGGATACCACCTTTTCCCGGTATTCGCCCGGATTCAACAATTTTTCGATACTGACACTGATTCTACCATTTTTCGGTACTCGTCGGGACAGTTTTTCGGTACTCGCACGGATACCACCTTTTCCCGGTACTCGCCCGGATTCAACAATTTTCCGGTAGTCACACTGATTCTACCATTTTTCGGTACTTGTCGGGACAGTTTTTCGGTACTCGCACGGATTCCACTTTTTCTCGGTACTCGCCCGGATTCAACAATTTTCCGGTACTGACACTGATTCTACCATTTTTCGGTACTCGTTGGGACAGTTTTTCGGTACTCGCACGGATTCCACCTTTTCCCGGTACTCGCCGGGATTCAACAATTTTCCGGTACTGACACTGATTCTACCATTTTTCGGTACTCGTCGGGACCATTTTTCGGTACTCGCACGGATTCCACCTTTTCCCGGTCCTCGCCCGGGTTCCACAATTTTTCGGTACTCACACTGATTCTACCATTTTTCGGTACTCGTCGGGACAGTTTTTCGGTACTCGCACGGATTCCACCTTTTCCCGGTACTCGCCCGGATTCAACAATTTTCCGGTACTGACATTGATTTTACCATTTTTCGGTACTCGTCGGGACTGTTTTTCGGTACTCGCACGGATACCACCTTTTCCCGGTACTCGCCCGGATTCAACAATTTTTCGGTACTGACACTGATTCTACCATTTTTCGGTACTCGTCGGGACAGTTTTTCGGTAGTCGCACGGATTCCACCGTTTCCCGGTCCTCGGCCGGATTCAACAATTTTCGGGTACTGACACTGATTCTACCATTTTTCGGTACTCGTCGGGACAGTTTTTCGGTACTCGCACGGATTCCACCTTTTCGTGGTCCTCGCCAGAATTCAACAACTTTCCGGTACTGACACTGATTCTACCATTTTTCGGTAGTCGTCGGGACAGTTTTTCGGTACTCGCACGGATACCACCTTTTCCCGGTACTCGCCCGGATTCAACAATTTTTCGGTACTGACATTGATTCTACCATTTTTCGGTACTCGTCGGGACAGTTTTTCGGTACTCGCACGGATTCCACCTTTTCCCGGTACTCGCCCGGATTGAACAATTTTCCGGTACTGACATTGATTCTACCATTTTTCGGTACTCGTCGGGACAGTTTTTCGGTACTCGCACGGATTCCACCTTTTCCCGGTCCTCGCCCGGATTCTACAATTTTTCGGTACTCACACTGATTCTACCATTTTTCGGTACTCGTCGGGACTGTTTTTCGGTACTCGCACGGATTCCACCTTTTCCCGGTCCTCGCCCGGATTCCCCAATTTTTCGGTACTGACATTGATTCAACCATTTTTCGGTACTCGTCGGGACAGTTTTTCGGTACTCGCACGGATTCCAGCTTTTCCCGGTCCTCGCCCGGATTCCACAATTTTTCGGTACTCACACTGATTCTACCATTTTTCGGTACTCGTCGGGACTGTTTTCCGGTACTCGCACGGATTCCACCTTTTCCCGGTACTCGCCCGGATTGAACAATTTTCCGGTACTGACATTGATTCTACCATTTTTCGGTACTCGTCGGGACAGTTTTTCGGTACTCGCACGGATTCCACCTTTTCCCGGTCCTCGCCCGGATTCCACAATTTTTCGGTACTGACATTGATTCAACCATTTTTCGGTACTCGTCGGGACAGTTTTTCGGTACTCGCACGGATTCCAGCTTTTCCCGGTCCTCGCCCGGATTCCACAATTTTTCGGTACTCACACTGATTCTACCATTTTTCGGTACTCGTCGGGACTGTTTTCCGGTACTCGCACGGATTCCACCTTTTCCCGGTACTCGCCCGGATTGAACAATTTTCCGGTACTGACATTGATTCTACCATTTTTCGGTACTCGTCGGGACAGTTTTTCGGTACTCGCACGGATTCCACCTTTTCGTGGTCCTCGCCAGAATTCAACAACTTTCCGGTACTGACACTGATTCTACTATTTTTCGGTAGTCGTCGGGACAGTTTTTCGGTACTCGCACGGATACCACCTTTTCCCGGTACTCGCCCGGATTCAACAATTTTCCGGTACTCACACGGATTCTACCTTTTTTCGGTACTCGTCGGGACAGTTTTTCGGTACTCGCACGGTTTCAACCTTTTCGCGGTACTCGCCCGGATTCCACAATTTTTTCGGTACTCACACTGATTCTACCATTTTTCGGTACTCGTAGGGACAGTTTTTCGGTAGTCGCACGGATTCCACCGTTTCCCGGTCCTCGGCCGGATTCAACAATTTTCGGTTACTGACACTGATTCTACCATTTTTCGGTACTCGTCGGGACAGTTTTTCGGTACTCGCACGGTTTCAACCTTTTCGCGGTACTCGCCCGGATTCCACAATTTTTTCGGTACTCACACTGATTCTACCATTTTTCGGTACTCGTCGGCACAGTTTTTCAGTACTCGCACGGATTCCACCTTTTCGTGGTCCTCGCCAGAATTCAACAACTTTCCGGTACTGACACTGATTCTACCATTTTTCGGTACTCGTCGGGACAGTTTTTCGGTACTCTAACGGATTCCACCTTTTCGCCGTACTCGCCCGGATCCCACAATTTTTCGGTGCTAACACTGATTCTACCATTTTTCGGTACTCGTCGGGACACTTTTTCGGTACTCGCACAGATTCCACCTTTTCGTGGTACTCGCCCGGATTCAACATTTTTTCGGCACTGACACTGATTCTACCATTTTTCGGTACTCGTCGGGACAGTTTTTCGGTACTCGCACGGATTCCACCTTTTCCCGGTACTCGCCCGGATTCAACAATTTTCCGGTACTGACACTGATTATACCATTTTTCGGCACTCGTCGGGAAAGTTTTTCGGTACTTGCACGGATTCCACCTTTTCCCGGTCCTCGCCCGGATTCCACAATTTTTCGGTACTCACACTGATTCTACCATTTTTCGGTACTCGTCGGGACAGTTTTTCGGTACTCGCACGGATTCCACCTTTTCCCGGTACTCGCCCGGATTCAACAATTTTCCGGTACTCACACGGATTCTACCGTTTTTCGGTACTCGTCGGGACAGTTTTTCGGTACTAGTACGGTTTCAACCTTTTCGCGGTACTCGCCCGGATTCCACAATTTTTTCGGTACTCACACTGATTCTATCATTTTTCGGTACTCGTCGGGACAGTTTTTCGGTACTCGCACGGATTCCACCTTTTCGTGGTACTCGCCCGGATTCCATAATTTTTCGGTACTGACACTGATTCTACCATTTTTCGGTACTCGTCGGGACAGTTTTTCGGTACTCGCACGGATTCCACCTTTTCGCCGTACTCGCCCGGATCCCACAATTTTTCGGTACTAACACTGATTCTACCATTTTTCGGTACTCGTCGGGACAGTTTTTCGGTACTCGCATGGATTCCACCTTTTCGCGGTCCTCGCCCGGATTCAACAACTTTCCGGTACTGACACTGATTTTACAATTTTTCAGTACTCGTCGGGACAGTTTTTCGGTTCTCGCACAGATTAAACCTTTTTTCGGTACTCGCCGGATTCTACAATTTTTCGGTACTCACACTGATTCTACCATTTTTCGGTACTCGTCGGGACAGTTTTTCGGTACTCGCACGGATTCCACCTTTTCGTGGTACTCGCACGGATTCCACCTTTTCCCGGTCCTCGGCCGGATTCCAAAATTTTTCGGTACTCACACTGATTCTATCATTTTTCTGTACTCGTCGGGACAGTTTTTCGGTACTCGCACGGATTCCACCTTTTCCCGGTCCTCGCCCGGATTCCACAATTTTTCCGTACTCACACTGATTCTACCATTTTTCGGTACTCGTCGGGACAGTTTTTCGGTAGTCGCACGGATTCCACTTTTTGCGGTACTCGCCCGGATTCCACAATTTTTCGGTACTCACACTCATTCTACCATTTTTCGGTAGTCGTCGGGACAGTTTTTCGGTACTCGAACGGATTCCACCTTTTCCCGGTCCTCGCCCGGATTCAACAACTTTCCGGTATTGACACTGATTCTACCATTTTTCGGTACTCGTCGGGACAGTTTTCCGGTACTCGCACGGATTCCACCTTTTCCCGGTCCTCGCCCGGATTCCACAATTTTTCGGTACTCAAACAGATTCTACCATTTTTCGGTAGTCGTGGGGACAGTTTTTCGGTACTCGCACGGATTCCACCTTTTCCCGGTACTCGCCCGGATTCAACAATTTTCCGGCACTCACACTGATTCTACCATTTTTCGATACTCGTCGGGACAGTTTTTCGGTACTCGCATGGATTCCACTTTCTGCGGTACTCGCCCGGATTCCACAATTTTTAGGTACTCACACTGATTGTACCATTTTTGGGTACTCGTCGGGACAGTTTTCGGTACTCGCACGGATTCCACCTTTTCGCGGTACTGGCCCGGATTCCGCAATTTTTCGGAACTCACACTGATTCTACCATTTTTCGGTACTCGTCGGGGCAGTTTTTTGGTACTCGCACGGATACCACCTTTTCCCGGTCCTCGCCCGGATTCAACAATTTTCGGGTACTGACACTGATTCTACCATTTTTCGGTGCTCGTCGGGACAGTTTTTAGGTACTCGCACGGATTCCACCTTTTCCCGGTCCTCGCCCGGATGCAACAACTTTCCGGTACTGACACTGATTCTACCATTTTTCGGTACTCGTCGGGACAGTTTTTCGGTACTCGAACGGATTCCACCTTTTCCCGGTCCTCGCCCGGATTCAACAACTTTCCGGTATTGACACTGATTCTACCATTTTTCGGTACTCGTCGGGACAGTTTTTCGGTACTCGCACGGATTCCACCTTTTCCCTGTCCTCGCCCGGATTCCACAATTTTTCGGTACTCAAACAGATTCTACCATTTTTCGGTACTCGTCGGGACAGTTTTTCGGTACTCGCACGGATTCCACCTTTTCGTGGTACTCGCCCGGATTCCACAATTTTTCGGAACTCACACTGATTCTACCATTTTTCGGTACTCGTCGGGACAGTTTTTCGGTACTCGCACGGATTCCACCTTTTCCCGGTACTCGCCCGGATTCAACAATTTTCGGGTACTGACACTGTTTCTACCATTTTTCGGTACTCGTCGGGACAGTTTTCGGTACTCGCACGAATTCCACCTTTTCCCGGTCCTCGACCCGGATTCCACAATTTTCGGGTACTGACACTTTTTCTACCATTTTTCGGTACTCGTCGGGACAGTTTTTCGGTACTCGCACGGATTCCACCTTTTCGCGGTACTTGCCCGGATTCAACAATATTCCGGTACTGACACTGATTCTAGCATTTTTCGGTACTCGTCGGGACAATTTTTCGGTACTCGCACGGATTCCACCTTTTCCCGGTCCTCGCCCGGATTCCACAATTTTTCAGTACTCACACTGATTCTACCATTTTTCGGTACTCGTCGGGACAGTTTTTCGGTACTCGCACGGATTCCACTTTTTGCGGTACTCGCCCGGATTCCACAATTTTTCGGTACTCACACTGATTCGACCATTTTTCGGTACTCGTCGGCACAGTTTTTCGGTACTCGCACGGATTCCACCTTTTCGTGGTCCTCGCCAGAATTCAACAACTTTCCGGTACTAACACTGATTCTACCATTTTTCGGTACTCGTCGGGACAGTTTTTCGGTACTCGCACGGATACCACCTTTTCCCGGTACTCGCCCGGATTCAACAATTTTTCGGTACTGACACTGATTCTACCATTTTTCGGTACTCGTCGGGACAGTTTTTCGGTAGTCGCACGGATTCCACCGTTTCCCGGTCCTCGGCCGGATTCAACAATTTTCGGGTACTGACACTGATTCCACCATTTTTCGGTACTCGTCGGGACAGTTTTTCGGTACTCGCACGGATTCCACCTTTTCGTGGTCCTCGCCAGAATTCAACAACTTTCCGGTACTGACACTGATTCTACTATTTTTCGGTAGTCGTCGGGACAGTTTTTCGGTACTCGCACGGATACCACCTTTTCCCGGTACTCGCCCGGATTCAACAATTTTCCGGTACTCACACGGATTCTACCTTTTTTCGGTACTCGTCGGGACAGTTTTTCGGTACTCGCACGGTTTCAACCTTTTCGCGGTACTCGCCCGGATTCCACAATTTTTTCGGTACTCACACTGATTCTACCATTTTTCGGTACTCGTAGGGACAGTTTTTCGGTAGTCGCACGGATTCCACCGTTTCCCGGTCCTCGGCCGGATTCAACAATTTTCGGTTACTGACACTGATTCTACCATTTTTCGGTACTCGTCGGGACAGTTTTTCGTTACTCGCACGGCTTCCACCTTTCCCCGGTCCTCGCCCGAATTCCACAATTTTTTCGGTACTCACACTGATTCTACCATTTTTCGGTACTCGTCGGCACAGTTTTTCAGTACTCGCACGGATTCCACCTTTTCGTGGTCCTCGCCAAAATTCAACAACTTTCCGGTACTGACACTGATTCTACCATTTTTCGGTACTCGTCGGGACAGTTTTTCGGTACTCGCACGGATTCCACCTTTTCGCCGTACTCGCCCGGATCCCACAATTTTTCGGTACTAACACTGATTCTACCATTTTTCGGTACTCGTCGGGACAGTTTTTCGGTACTCGCACGGATTCCACCTTTTCGCGGTCCTCGCCCGGATTCAACAACTTTCCGGTACTAACACTGATTCGACCATTTTTCGGTACTCGTCGGGACAGTTTTTCGGTACTCGCACAAATTAAACCTTTTTTCGGTACTCGCCCGGATTCCACAATTTTTCGATAGTCACAGTGATTCTACCATTTTTCGGTACTCGTCGGGACAGTTTTTCGGTACTCGCATGGATTCCACCTTTTCGCGGTCCTCCCCCGGATTCAACAACTTTCCGGTACTGACACTGATTTTACAATTTTTCAGTACTCGTCGGGACAGTTTTTCGGTTCTCGCACAGATTAAACCTTTTTTCGGTACTCGCCGGATTCTACAATTTTTCGGTACTCACACTGATTCTACCATTTTTCGGTACTCGTCGGTACAGTTTTTCGGTACTCGCACGGATTCCACCTTTTCGTGGTACTCGCACGGATTCCACCTTTTCCCGGTCCTCGGCCGGATTCCAAAATTTTTCGGTACTCACACTGATTCGACCATTTTTCGGTACTCGTCGGGACAGTTTTTCGGTACTCGCATGGATTCCACCTTTTCGCGGTCCTCCCCCGGATTCAACAACTTTCCGGTACTAACACTGATTCGACCATTTTTCGGTACTCGTCGGGACAGTTTTTCGGTACTCGCACAAATTAAACCTTTTTTCAGTACTCGCCCGGATTCCACAATTTTTCGATAGTCACAGTGATTCTACCATTTTTCGGTACTCGTCGGGACAGTTTTTCGGTACTCGCATGGATTCCACCTTTTCGCGGTCCTCGCCCGGATTCAACAACTTTCCGGTACTAACACTGATTCGACCAATTTTCGGTACTCGTCGGGACAGTTTTTCGGTACTCGCACAAATTAAACCTTTTTTCGGTACTCGCCCGGATTCCACAATTTTTCGATAGTCACAGTGATTCTACCATTTTTCGGTACTCGTCGGGACAGTTTTTCGGTACTCGCATGGATTCCACCTTTTCGCGGTCCTCGCCCGGATTCAACAACTTTCCGGTACTGACACTGATTTTACAATTTTTCAGTACTCGTCGGGACAGTTTTTCGGTTCTCGCACAGATTAAACCTTTTTTCGGTACTCGCCGGATTCTACAATTTTTCGGTACTCACACTGATTCTACCATTTTTCGGTACTCGTCGGGACAGTTTTTCGGTACTCGCACGGATTCCACCTTTTCGTGGTACTCGCACGGATTCCACCTTTTCCCGGTCCTCGGCCGGATTCCAAAATTTTTCGGTACTTACACTGATTCTATCATTTTTCTGTACTCGTCGGGACAGTTTTTCGGTACTCGCATGGATTCCACTTTCTGCGGTACTTGCCCGGATTCCACAATTTTTCGGTACTCACACTGATTCTACCATTTTTCGGTACTCGTCGGGACAGTTTTTCGGTACTCGCACGGATTCCACCTTTTCCCGGTCCTCGCCCGGATTCCACAATTTTTCAGTACTCACACTGATTCTACCATTTTTCGGTACTCGTCGGGACAGTTTTTCGGTACTCGCACGGATTCCACTTTTTGCGGTACTCGCCCGGATTCCACAATTTTTCGGTACTCACACTGATTCTACCATTTTTCGGTAGTCGTCGGGACAGTTTTTCGGTACTCGAACGGATTCCACCTTTTCCCGGTCCTCGCCCGGATTCAACAACTTTCCGGTATTGACACTGATTCCACCATTTTTCGGTACTCGTCGGGACAGTTTTCCGGTACTCGCACGGATTCCACCTTTTCCCGGTCCTCGCCCGGATTCCACAATTTTTCGGTACTCAAACAGATTCTACCATTTTTCGGTAGTCGTGGGGACAGTTTTTCGGTACTCGCACGGATTCCACCTTTTCCCGGTACTCGCCCGGATTCAACAATTTTCCGGCACTCACACTGATTCTACCATTTTTCGATACTCGTCGGGGCAGTTTTTCGGTACTCGCATGGATTCCACTTTCTGCGGTACTCGCCCGGATTCCACAATTTTTAGCTACTCACACTGATTGTACCATTTTTGGGTACTCGTCGGGACAGTTTTCGGTACTCGCACGGATTCCACCTTTTCGCGGTACTGGCCCGGATTCCACAATTTTTCGGAACTCACACTGATTCTACCATTTTTCGGTACTCGTCGGGGCAGTTTTTTGGTACTCGCACGGATACCACCTTTTCCCGGTCCTCGCCCGGATTCAACAATTTTCGGGTACTGACACTGATTCTACCATTTTTCGGTGCTCGTCGGGACAGTTTTTAGGTACTCGCACGGATTCCACCTTTTCCCGGTACTCGCCCGGATGCAACAACTTTCCGGTACTGACACTGATTCTACCATTTTTCGGTACTCGTCGGGACAGTTTTTCGGTACTCGAACGGATTCCACCTTTTCCCGGTCCTCGCCCGGATTCAACAACTTTCCGGTATTGACACTGATTCTACCATTTTTCGGTACTCGTCGGGACAGTTTTTCGGTACTCGCACGGATTCCACCTTTTCCCTGTCCTCGCCCGGATTCCACAATTTTTCGGTACTCAAACAGATTCTACCATTTTTCGGTACTCGTCGGGACAGTTTTTCGGTACTCGCACGGATTCCACCTTTTCGTGGTACTCGCCCGGATTCCACAATTTTTCGGAACTCACACTGATTCTTCCATTTTTCGGTACTCGTCGGGACAGTTTTTCGGTACTCGCACGGATTCCACCTTTTCCCGGTACTCGCCCGGATTCAACAATTTTCGGGTACTGACACTGTTTCTACCATTTTTCGGTACTCGTCGGGACAGTTTTCGGTACTCGCACGGATTCCACCTTTTCGCGGTACTCGCCCGGATTCAACAATTTTCCGGTACTGACACTGATTCTACCATTTTTCGGTACTCGTCGGGACAGTTTTTCGGTACTCGCACGGATTCCACCTTTTCGTGGTACTCGCCCGGATTCCACAATTTTTCGGAACTCACACTGATTCTACCATTTTTCGGTACTCGTCGGGACAGTTTTTCGGTACTCGAACGGATTCCACCTTTTCCCGGTCCTCGCCCGGATTCAACAACTTTCCGGTATTGACACTGATTCTACCATTTTTCGGTACTCGTCGGGACAGTTTTTCGGTACTCGCACGGATTCCACCTTTTCCCTGTCCTCGCCCGGATTCCACAATTTTTCGGTACTCAAACAGATTCTACCATTTTTCGGTACTCGTCGGGACAGTTTTTCGGTACTCGCACGGATTCCACCTTTTCGTGGTCCTCGCCAGAATTCAACAACTTTCCGGTACTGACACTGATTCTACCATTTTTCGGTAGTCGTCGGGACAGTTTTTCGGTACTCGCACGGATACCACCTTTTCCCGGTACTCGCCCGGATTCAACAATTTTCGGGTACTGACACTGTTTCTACCATTTTTCGGTACTCGTCGGGACAGTTTTTCGGTACTCGCACGGTTTCAACCTTTTCGCGGTACTCGCCCGGATTCCACAATTTTTTCGGTACTCACACTGATTCTATCATTTTTCGGTACTCGTCGGGACAGTTTTTCGGTACTCGCACGGATTCCACCTTTTCGTGGTACTCGCCCGGATTCCACAATTTTTCGGAACTCACACTGATTCTACCATTTTTCGGTACTCGTCGGGACAGTTTTTCGGTACTTGCACGGATTCCACCTTTTCCCGGTACTCGCCCGGATTCAACAATTTTCGGGTACTGACACTGTTTCTACCATTTTTCGGTACTCGTCGGGACAGTTTTCGGTACTCGCACGGATTCCACCTTTTCGCGGTACTCGCCCGGATTCAACAATTTTCCGGTACTGACACTGATTCTACCATTTTTCGGTACTCGTCGGGACAGTTTTTCGGTACTCGCACGGATTCCACCTTTTCGTGGTACTCGCCCGGATTCCACAATTTTTCGGAACTCACACTGATTCTACCATTTTTCGGTACTCGTCGGGACAGTTTTTCGGTACTCGAACGGATTCCACCTTTTCCCGGTCCTCGCCCGGATTCAACAACTTTCCGGTATTGACACTGATTCTACCATTTTTCGGTACTCGTCGGGACAGTTTTTCGGTACTCGCACGGATTCCACCTTTTCCCTGTCCTCGCCCGGATTCCACAATTTTTCGGTACTCAAACAGATTCTACCATTTTTCGGTACTCGTCGGGACAGTTTTTCGGTACTCGCACGGATTCCACCTTTTCGTGGTACTCGCCCGGATTCCACAATTTTTCGGAACTCACACTGATTCTACCATTTTTCGGTACTCGTCGGGACAGTTTTTCGGTACTCGCACGGATTCCACCTTTTCCCGGTACTCGCCCGGATTCAACAATTTTCGGGTACTGACACTGTTTCTACCATTTTTCGGTACTCGTCGGGACAGTTTTCGGTACTCGCACGGATTCCACCTTTTCGCGGTACTCGCCCGGATTCAACAATTTTCCGGTACTGACACTGATTCTACCATTTTTCGGTACTCGTCGGGACAGTTTTTCGGTACTCGCACGGATTCCACCTTTTCGTGGTACTCGCCCGGATTCCACAATTTTTCGGAACTCACACTGATTCTACCATTTTTCGGTACTCGTCGGGACAGTTTTTCGGTACTCGAACGGATTCCACCTTTTCCCGGTCCTCGCCCGGATTCAACAACTTTCCGGTATTGACACTGATTCTACCATTTTTCGGTACTCGTCGGGACAGTTTTTCGGTACTCGCACGGATTCCACCTTTTCCCTGTCCTCGCCCGGATTCCACAATTTTTCGGTACTCAAACAGATTCTACCATTTTTCGGTACTCGTCGGGACAGTTTTTCGGTACTCGCACGGATTCCACCTTTTCGTGTTCCTCGCCAGAATTCAACAACTTTCCGGTACTGACACTGATTCTACCATTTTTCGGTAGTCGTCGGGACAGTTTTTCGGTACTCGCACGGATACCACCTTTTCCCGGTACTCGCCCGGATTCAACAATTTTCGGGTACTGACACTGTTTCTACCATTTTTCGGTACTCGTCGGGACAGTTTTTCGGTACTCGCACGGTTTCAACCTTTTCGCGGTACTCGCCCGAATTCCACAATTTTTTCGGTACTCACACTGATTCTATCATTTTTCGGTACTCGTCGGGACAGTTTTTCGGTACTCGCACGGATTCCACCTTTTCGTGGTACTCGCCCGGATTCCACAATTTTTCGGAACTCACACTGATTCTACCATTTTTCGGTACTCGTCGGGACAGTTTTTCGGTACTTGCACGGATTCCACCTTTTCCCGGTACTCGCCCGGATTCAACAATTTTCGGGTACTGACACTGTTTCTACCATTTTTCGGTACTCGTCGGGACAGTTTTCGGTACTCGCACGGATTCCACCTTTTCGCGGTACTCGCCCGGATTCAATAATTTTCCGGTACTGACACTGATTCTACCATTTTTCGGTACTCGTCGGGACAGTTTTTCGGTACTCGCACGGATTCCACCTTTTCGTGGTACTCGCCCGGATTCCACAATTTTTCGGAACTCACACTGATTCTACCATTTTTCGGTACTCGTCGGGACAGTTTTTCGGTACTCGAACGGATTCCACCTTTTCCCGGTCCTCGCCCGGATTCAACAACTTTCCGGTATTGACACTGATTCTACCATTTTTCGGTACTCGTCGGGACAGTTTTTCGGTACTCGCACGGATTCCACCTTTTCCCTGTCCTCGCCCGGATTCCACAATTTTTCGGTACTCAAACAGATTCTACCATTTTTCGGTACTCGTCGGGACAGTTTTTCGGTACTCGCACGGATTCCACCTTTTCGTGGTACTCGCCCGGATTCCACAATTTTTCGGAACTCACACTGATTCTACCATTTTTCGGTACTCGTCGGGACAGTTTTTCGGTACTCGCACGGATTCCACCTTTTCCCGGTACTCGCCCGGATTCAACAATTTTCGGGTACTGACACTGTTTCTACCATTTTTCGGTACTCGTCGGGACAGTTTTCGGTACTCGCACGGATTCCACCTTTTCGCGGTACTCGCCCGGATTCAACAATTTTCCGGTACTGACACTGATTCTACCATTTTTCGGTACTCGTCGGGACAGTTTTTCGGTACTCGCACGGATTCCACCTTTTCGTGGTACTCGCCCGGATTCCACAATTTTTCGGAACTCACACTGATTCTACCATTTTTCGGTACTCGTCGGGACAGTTTTTCGGTACTCGAACGGATTCCACCTTTTCCCGGTCCTCGCCCGGATTCAACAACTTTCCGGTATTGACACTGATTCTACCATTTTTCGGTACTCGTCGGGACAGTTTTTCGGTACTCGCACGGATTCCACCTTTTCCCTGTCCTCGCCCGGATTCCACAATTTTTCGGTACTCAAACAGATTCTACCATTTTTCGGTACTCGTCGGGACAGTTTTTCGGTACTCGCACGGATTCCACCTTTTCGTGTTCCTCGCCAGAATTCAACAACTTTCCGGTACTGACACTGATTCTACCATTTTTCGGTAGTCGTCGGGACAGTTTTTCGGTACTCGCACGGATACCACCTTTTCCCGGTACTCGCCCGGATTCAACAATTTTCGGGTACTGACACTGTTTCTACCATTTTTCGGTACTCGTCGGGACAGTTTTTCGGTACTCGCACGGTTTCAACCTTTTCGCGGTACTCGCCCGGATTCCACAATTTTTTCGGTACTCACACTGATTCTATCATTTTTCGGTACTCGTCGGGACAGTTTTTCGGTACTCGCACGGATTCCACCTTTTCGTGGTACTCGCCCGGATTCCACAATTTTTCGGAACTCACACTGATTCTACCATTTTTCGGTACTCGTCGGGACAGTTTTTCGGTACTTGCACGGATTCCACCTTTTCCCGGTACTCGCCCGGATTCAACAATTTTCGGGTACTGACACTGTTTCTACCATTTTTCGGTACTCGTCGGGACAGTTTTCGGTACTCGCACGGATTCCACCTTTTCGCGGTACTCGCCCGGATTCAACAATTTTCCGGTACTGACACTGATTCTACCATTTTTCGGTACTCGTCGGGACAGTTTTTCGGTACTCGCACGGATTCCACCTTTTCGTGGTACTCGCCCGGATTCCACAATTTTTCGGAACTCACACTGATTCTACCATTTTTCGGTACTCGTCGGGACAGTTTTTCGGTACTCGAACGGATTCCACCTTTTCCCGGTCCTCGCCCGGATTCAACAACTTTCCGGTATTGACACTGATTCTACCATTTTTCGGTACTCGTCGGGACAGTTTTTCGGTACTCGCACGGATTCCACCTTTTCCCTGTCCTCGCCCGGATTCCACAATTTTTCGGTACTCAAACAGATTCTACCATTTTTCGGTACTCGTCGGGACAGTTTTTCGGTACTCGCACGGATTCCACCTTTTCGTGGTCCTCGCCAGAATTCAACAACTTTCCGGTACTGACACTGATTCTACCATTTTTCGGTAGTCGTCGGGACAGTTTTTTCGGTACTCGCACGGATTCCACCTTTTCCCGGTACTCGCCCGGATTCAACAATTTTCGGGTACTGACACTGTTTCTACCATTTTTCGGTACTCGTCGGGACAGTTTTTCGGTACTCGCACGGTTTCAACCTTTTCGCGGTACTCGCCCGGATTCCACAATTTTTTCGGTACTCACACTGATTCTATCATTTTTCGGTACTCGTCGGGACAGTTTTTCGGTACTCGCACGGATTCCACCTTTTCGTGGTACTCGCCCGGATTCCACAATTTTTCGGAACTCACACTGATTCTACCATTTTTCGGTACTCGTCGGGACAGTTTTTCGGTACTCGTCGGGACAGTTTTTCGGTACTCGCCCGGATTCAACAATTTTCGGGTACTGACACTGTTTCTACCATTTTTCGGTACTCGTCGGGACAGTTTTCGGTACTCGCACGGATTCCACCTTTTCGCGGTACTGGCCCGGATTCGACAATTTTTCGGAACTCACACTGATTCTACCATTTTTCGGTACTCGTCGGGGCAATTTTTCGGTACTCGCACGGATACCACCTTTTCCCGGTCCTCGCCCGGATTCAACAATTTTCGGGTACTGACACTGATTCTACCATTTTTCGGTGCTCGTCGGGACAGTTTTTCGGTACTCGCTCGGATTCCACCTTTTCCCGGTCCTCGCCCGGATTCCACAATTTTTCGGTACTCAAACAGATTCTACCTTTTTTCGGTACTCGTCGGGACAGTTTTTCGGTACTCGCACGGATTCCACCTTTTCGTGGTACTCGCCCGGATTCCACAATTTTTCGGAACTCACACTGATTCTACCATTTTTCGGTACTCGTCGGGACAGTTTTTCGGTACTTGCACGGATTCCACCTTTTCCCGGTACTCGCCCGGATTCAACAATTTTCGGGTACTGACACTGTTTCTACCATTTTTCGGTACTCGTCGGGACAGTTTTCGGTACTCGCACGGATTCCACCTTTTCGCGGTACTCGCCCGGATTCAATAATTTTCCGGTACTGACACTGATTCTACCATTTTTCGGTACTCGTCGGGACAGTTTTTCGGTACTCGCACGGATTCCACCTTTTCGTGGTACTCGCCCGGATTCCACAATTTTTCGGAACTCACACTGATTCTACCATTTTTCGGTACTCGTCGGGACAGTTTTTCGGTACTCGAACGGATTCCACCTTTTCCCGGTCCTCGCCCGGATTCAACAACTTTCCGGTATTGACACTGATTCTACCATTTTTCGGTACTCGTCGGGACAGTTTTTCGGTACTCGCACGGATTCCACCTTTTCCCTGTCCTCGCCCGGATTCCACAATTTTTCGGTACTCAAACAGATTCTACCATTTTTCGGTACTCGTCGGGACAGTTTTTCGGTACTCGCACGGATTCCACCTTTTCGTGGTACTCGCCCGGATTCCACAATTTTTCGGAACTCACACTGATTCTACCATTTTTCGGTACTCGTCGGGACAGTTTTTCGGTACTCGCACGGATTCCACCTTTTCCCGGTACTCGCCCGGATTCAACAATTTTCGGGTACTGACACTGTTTCTACCATTTTTCGGTACTCGTCGGGACAGTTTTCGGTACTCGCACGGATTCCACCTTTTCGCGGTACTCGCCCGGATTCAACAATTTTCCGGTACTGACACTGATTCTACCATTTTTCGGTACTCGTCGGGACAGTTTTTCGGTACTCGCACGGATTCCACCTTTTCGTGGTACTCGCCCGGATTCCACAATTTTTCGGAACTCACACTGATTCTACCATTTTTCGGTACTCGTCGGGACAGTTTTTCGGTACTCGAACGGATTCCACCTTTTCCCGGTCCTCGCCCGGATTCAACAACTTTCCGGTATTGACACTGATTCTACCATTTTTCGGTACTCGTCGGGACAGTTTTTCGGTACTCGCACGGATTCCACCTTTTCCCTGTCCTCGCCCGGATTCCACAATTTTTCGGTACTCAAACAGATTCTACCATTTTTCGGTACTCGTCGGGACAGTTTTTCGGTACTCGCACGGATTCCACCTTTTCGTGGTACTCGCCCGGATTCCACAATTTTTCGGAACTCACACTGATTCTACCATTTTTCGGTACTCGTCGGGACAGTTTTTCGGTACTCGCACGGATTCCACCTTTTCCCGGTACTCGCCCGGATTCAACAATTTTCGGGTACTGACACTGTTTCTACCATTTTTCGGTACTCGTCCGGACAGTTTTCGGTACTCGCACGGATTCCACCTTTTCGCGGTACTCGCCCGGATTCAACAATTTTCCGGTACTGACACTGATTCTACCATTTTTCGGTACTCGTCGGGACAGTTTTTCGGTACTCGCACGGATTCCACCTTTTCGTGGTACTCGCCCGGATTCCACAATTTTTCGGAACTCACACTGATTCTACCATTTTTCGGTACTCGTCGGGGCAATTTTTCGGTACTCGCACGGATACCACCTTTTCCCGGTCCTCGCCCGGATTCAACAATTTTCGGGTACTGACACTGATTCTACCATTTTTCGGTGCTCGTCGGGACAGTTTTTCGGTACTCGCTCGGATTCCACCTTTTCCCGGTCCTCGCCCGGATTCCACAATTTTTCGGTACTCAAACAGATTCTACCTTTTTTCGGTACTCGTCGGGACAGTTTTTCGGTACTCGCACGGATTCCACCTTTTCGTGGTACTCGCCCGGATTCCACAATTTTTCGGAACTCACACTGATTCTACCATTTTTCGGTACTCGTCGGGACAGTTTTTCGGTACTCGCACGGATTCCACCTTTTCCCGGTACTCGCCCGGATTCAACAATTTTCGGGTACTGACACTGTTTCTACCATTTTTCGGTACTCGTCGGGACAGTTTTCGGTACTCGCACGGATTCCACCTTTTCGCGGTACTCGCCCGGATTCAACAATTTTCCGGTACTGACACTGATTCTACCATTTTTCGGTACTCGTCGGGACAGTTTTTCGGTACTCGCACGGATTCCACCTTTTCGTGGTACTCGCCCGGATTCCACAATTTTTCGGAACTCACACTGATTCTACCATTTTTCGGTACTCGTCGGGACAGTTTTTCGGTACTCGAACGGATTCCACCTTTTCCCGGTCCTCGCCCGGATTCAACAACTTTCCGGTATTGACACTGATTCTACCATTTTTCGGTACTCGTCGGGACAGTTTTTCGGTACTCGCACGGATTCCACCTTTTCCCTGTCCTCGCCCGGATTCCACAATTTTTCGGTACTCAAACAGATTCTACCATTTTTCGGTACTCGTCGGGACAGTTTTTCGGTACTCGCACGGATTCCACCTTTTCGTGGTACTCGCCCGGATTCCACAATTTTTTCGGAACTCACACTGATTCTACCATTTTTCGGTACTCGTCGGGACAGTTTTTCGGTACTCGCACGGATTCCACCTTTTCCCGGTACTCGCCCGGATTCAACAATTTTCGGGTACTGACACTGTTTCTACCATTTTTCGGTACTCGTCGGGACAGTTTTCGGTACTCGCACGGATTCCACCTTTTCGCGGTACTCGCCCGGATTCAACAATTTTCCGGTACTGACACTGATTCTACCATTTTTCGGTACTCGTCGGGACAGTTTTTCGGTACTCGCACGGATTCCACCTTTTCGTGGTACTCGCCCGGATTCCACAATTTTTCGGAACTCACACTGATTCTACCATTTTTCGGTACTCGTCGGGACAGTTTTTCGGTACTCGCACGAATTCCACCTTTTCCCGGTCCTCGACCCGGATTCCACAATTTTCGGGTACTGACACTTTTTCTACCATTTTTCGGTACTCGTCGGGACAGTTTTCGGTACTCGCACGGATTCCACCTTTTCGCGGTACTTGCCCGGATTCAACAATTTTCCGGTACTGACACTGATTCTACCATTTTTCGGTACTCGTCGGGACAGTTTTTCGGTACTCGCACGGATTCCACCTTTTCCCGGTCCTCGGCCGGATTCCAAAATTTTTCGGTACTCACACTGATTCTACCATTTTTCGGTACTCGTCGGGACAGTTTTTCGGTACTCGCACGGATTCCACCTTTTCCCGGTACTCGCCCGGATTCAACAATTTTCGGGTACTGACACTGTTTCTACCATTTTTCGGTACTCGTCGGGACAGTTTTCGGTACTCGCACGAATTCCACCTTTTCCCTGTCCTCGACCCGGATTCCACAATTTTCGGGTACTGACACTGTTTCTACCATTTTTCGGTACTCGTCGGGACAGTTTTTCGGTACTCGCACGGATTCCACCTTTTCGCGGTACTTGCCCGGATTCAACAATTTTCCGGTACTGACACTGATTCTACCATTTTTCGGTACTCGTCGGGACAATTTTTCGGTACTCGCACGGATTCCACCTTTTCCCGGTCCTCGGCCGGATTCCAAAATTTTTCGGTACTCACACTGATTCTATCATTTTTCTGTACTCGTCGGGACAGTTTTTCGGTACTCGCATGGATTCCACTTTCTGCGGTACTTGCCCGGATTCCACAATTTTTCGGTACTCACACTGATTCTACCATTTTTCGGTACTCGTCGGGACAGTTTTTCGGTACTCGCACGGATTCCACCTTTTCCCGGTCCTCGCCCGGATTCCACAATTTTTCGGTACTCACACTGATTCTACCATTTTTCGGTACTCGTCGGGACAGTTTTTCGGTACTCGCACGGATTCCACCTTTTCTCGGTACTCGCCCGGATTCCACAATTTTTAGCTACTCACACTGATTGTACCATTTTTGGGTACTCGTCGGGACAGTTTACGGTACTCGCACGGATTCCACCTTTTCGCGGTACTGGCCCGGATTCCACAATTTTTCGGAACTCACACTGATTCTACCATTTTTCGGTACTCGTCGGGGCAGTTTTTTGGTACTCGCACGGATACCACCTTTTCCCGGTCCTCGCCCGGATGCAACAACTTTCCGGTACTGACACTGATTCTACCATTTTTCGGTACTCGTCGGGACAGTTTTTCGGTACTCGCACGGATTCCACCTTTTCCCGGTCCTCGGCCGGATTCCAAAATTTTTCGGTACTCATACTGATTCTACCATTTTTCTGTACTCGTCGGGACAGTTTTTCGGTACTCGCATGGATTCCACTTTCTGCGGTACTTGCCCGGATTCCACAATTTTTCGGTACTCACACTGATTCTACCATTTTTCGGTACTCGTCGGGACAGTTTTTCGGTACTCGCACGGATTCCACCTTTTCCCGGTCCTCGCCCGGATTCCACAATTTTTCGGTACTGACATTGATTCAACCATTTTTCGGTACTCGTCGGGACAGTTTTTCGGTACTCGCACGGATTCCAGCTTTTCCCGGTCCTCGCCCGGATTCCACAATTTTTCGGTACTCACACTGATTCTACCATTTTTCGGTACTCGTCGGGACTGTTTTCCGGTACTCGCACGGATTCCACCTTTTCCCGGTACTCGCCCGGATTGAACAATTTTCCGGTACTGACATTGATTCTACCATTTTTCGGTACTCGTCGGGACAGTTTTTCGGTACTCGCACGGATTCCACCTTTTCCCGGTCCTCGCCCGGATTCCACAATTTTTCGGTACTCACACTGATTCTACCATTTTTCGGTACTCGTCGGGACATTTTTTCGGTACTCGCACGGATTCCACTTTTTGCGGTACTCGCCCGGATTCCACAATTTTTCGGTACTCACACTGATTCTACCATTTTTCGGTAGTCGTCGAGGCAGTTTTTCGGTACTCGCACGGATTCCACCTTTTCCCGGTACTCGCCCGGATTCAACAATTTTCCGGCACTCACACTGATTCTACCATTTTTCGGTACTCGTCTGGACAGTTTTTCGGTACTCGCACGGATTCCACCTTTTCTCGGTACTCGCCCGGATTCCACAATTTTTAGGTACTCACACTGATTGTACCATTTTTGGGTACTCGTCGGGACAGTTTTCGGTACTCGCACGGATTCCACCTTTTCGCGGTACTGGCCCGGATTCCACAATTTTTCGGAACTCACATTGATTCTACCATTTTTCGGTACTCGTCGAGACAGTTTTTCGGTACTCGCACGGATACCACCTTTTCCCTGTCCTCGTCCGGATTCAACAATTTTCGGGTACTGACACTGTTTCTACCATTTTTCGGTACTCGTCGGGACAGTTTTCGGTACTCGCACGGATTCCACCTTTTCCCGGTCCTCGCACGGATTCCACAATTTTTCGGTACTCACACTGATTCTACCATTTTTCGGTACTCGTCAGGACAGTTTTTTGGTACTCGCACGGAAGCCACCTTTTCGGGGTACTCGCCCGGATTCCACAATTTTTCGGAACTCACACTGATTCTACCATTTTTCGGTACTCGTCGGGACAGTTTTTCGGTACTCGCACGGATACCACCTTTTCCCTGTCCTCGTCCGGATTCAACAATTTTCGGGTACTGACACTGTTTCTACCATTTTTCGGTACTCGTCGGGACAGTTTTCGGTACTCGCACGGATTCCACCTTTTCTCGGTACTCGCCCGGATTCCACAATTTTTAGGTACTCACACTGATTGTACCATTTTTGGGTACTCGTCGGGACAGTTTACGGTACTCGCACGGATTCCACCTTTTCGCGGTACTGGCCCGGATTCCACAATTTTTCGGAACTCACACTGATTCTACCATTTTTCGGTACTCGTCGGGGCAGTTTTTTGGTACTCGCACGGATACCACCTTTTCCCGGTCCTCGCCCGGATTTAACAATTTTCGGGGTACTGACACTGATTCTACCATTTTTCGGTGCTTGTCGGGACAGTTTTTAGGTACTCGCACGGATTCCACCTTTTCCCGGTCCTCGCCCGGATGCAACAACTTTCCGGTACTGACACTGATTCTACCATTTTTCGGTACTCGTCGGGACAGTTTTTCGGTACTCGCACGGATTCCACCTTTTCCCGGTCCTCGGCCGGATTCCAAAATTTTTCGTACTCATACTGATTCTACCATTTTTCTGTACTCGTCGGGACAGTTTTTCGGTACTCGCATGGATTCCACTTTCTGCGGTACTTGCCCGGATTCCACAATTTTTCGGTACTCACACTGATTCTACCATTTTTCGGTACTCGTCGGGACAGTTTTTCGGTACTCGCACGGATTCCACCTTTTCCCGGTCCTCGCCCGGATTCCACAATTTTTCGGTACTCACACTGATTCTACCATTTTTCGGTACTCGTCGGGACATTTTTTCGGTACTCGCACGGATTCCACTTTTTGCGGTACTCGCCCGGATTCCACAATTTTTCGGTACTCACACTGATTCTACCATTTTTCGGTAGTCGTCGAGGCAGTTTTTCGGTACTCGCACGGATTCCACCTTTTCCCGGGTACTCGCCCGGATTCAACAATTTTCCGGCACTCACACTGATTCTACATTTTTCGGTACTCGTCTGGACAGTTTTTCGGTACTCGCACGGATTCCACCTTTTCTCGGTACTCGCCCGGATTCCACAATTTTTAGGTACTCACACTGATTGTACCATTTTTGGGTACTCGTCGGGACAGTTTTCGGTACTCGCACGGATTCCACCTTTTCGCGGGTACTGGCCCGGATTCCACAATTTTTCGGAACTCACATTGATTCTACCATTTTTCGGTACTCGTCGAGACAGTTTTTCGGTACTCGCACGGATACCACCTTTTCCCTGTCCTCGTCCGGATTCAACAATTTTCGGGTACTGACACTGTTTCTACCATTTTTCGGTACTCGTCGGGACAGTTTTCGGTACTCGCACGGATTCCACCTTTTCCCGGTCCTCGCACGGATTCCACAATTTTTCGGTACTCACACTGATTCTACCATTTTTCGGTACTCGTCAGGACAGTTTTTTTGGTACTCGCACGGAAGCCACCTTTTCGGGGGTACTCGCCCGGATTCCACAATTTTTCGGAACTCACACTGATTCTACCATTTTTCGGTACTCGTCGGGACAGTTTTTCGGTACTCGCACGGATACCACCTTTTCCCGGTCCTCGCCCGGATTCAACAATTTTCGGGTACTGACACTGTTTCTACCATTTTTCGGTACTCGTCGGGACAGTTCTCGGTACTCGTACGGATTCCACCTTTTCACGGTACTCGCCCGGATTCCACAATTTTTTGGTACTCACACCGATTCTAGCATTTTTCGGTACTCGTCGGGACAGTTTTTCGGTACTCGCACGGATACCACCTTTTCCCGGTCCTCGCCCGGATTCAACAATTTTCGGGTACTGACACTGATTCTACCATTTTTCGGTACTCGTCGGGACAGTTTTTCGGTACTCGCACGGATTCCAGCTTTTCCCGGTCCTCGCCCGGATTCCACAATTTTTCGGTACTCACACTGATTCTACCATTTTTCGGTAGTCGTGGGGACAGTTTTTCGGTACTCGCACGGATTCCACCCTTTTCCCGGTACTCGCCCGGATTCAACAATTTTCCGGCACTCACACTGATTCTACCATTTTTCGGTACTCGTCGGACAGTTTTTCGGTACTCGCACGGATTCCACCTTTTCTCGTTACTCGCCCGGATTCCATAATTTTTAGGTACTCACACTGATTGTACCATTTTTGGGTACTCGTCGGGACAGTTTTCGGTACTCGCACGGATTCCACCTTTTCGCGGTACTGGCCCGGATTCCACAATTTTTTGGAACTCACACTGATTCTACCATTTTTCGGTACTCGTCGGGACAGTTTGTAGGTACTCACACTGATTGTACCATTTTTGGGTACTCGTCGGGACAGTTTTCGGTACTCGCACGGATTCCACCTTTTCGCGGGTACTGGCCCGGATTCCACAATTTTTCGGAACTCACATTGATTCTACCATTTTTCGGTACTCGTCGAGACAGTTTTTCGGTACTCGCACGGATACCACCTTTTCCCTGTCCTCGTCCGGATTCAACAATTTTCGGGTACTGACACTGTTTCTACCATTTTTCGGTACTCGTCGGGACAGTTTTCGGTACTCGCACGGATTCCACCTTTTCCCGGTCCTCGCACGGATTCCACAATTTTTCGGTACTCACACTGATTCTACCATTTTTCGGTACTCGTCAGGACAGTTTTTCGGTACTCGCACGGAAGCCACCTTTTCGGGGTACTCGCCCGGATTCCACAATTTTTCGGAACTCACACTGATTCTACCATTTTTCCGGTACTCGTCGGGACAGTTTTTCGGTACTCGCACGGATACCACCTTTTCCCGGTCCTCGCCCGGATTCAACAATTTTCGGGTACTGACACTGTTTCTACCATTTTTCGGTACTCGTCGGGACAGTTCTCGGTACTCGCACGGATTCCACCTTTTCACGGTACTCGCCCGGATTCCACAAATTTTCGGTACTCACACCGATTCTAGCATTTTTCGGTACTCGTCGGGACAGTTTTTCGGTACTCGCACGGATACAACCTTTTCCCGGTCCTCGCCCGGATTCAACAATTTTCGGGTACTGACACTGATTCTACCATTTTTCGGTACTCGTCGGGACAGTTTTTGGGTACTCGCACGGATTCCACCTTTTCTTGGTACTCGCCCGGATTCAACAATTTTCCGGTACTCACACTGATTCTACCATTTTTCGGTACTCGTCGGTACAGTTTTTCAGTACTCGCACGGATTCCACCTTTTCCCGGTCCTCTCCCGGATTCACAATTTTTCGGAACTCACACTGATTCTACCATTTTTCGGTACTCGTCGGGACAGTTTTTCGGTACTCGCACGGATTCCACCTTTTCCCGGTCCTCGCCCGGATTCCACAATTTTTCGGTACTCACACTGATTCTACCATTTTTCGGTACTCGTCGGGACAGTTTTTCGGTACTCGCACGGATTCCACCTTTTCCCGGTCCTCGCCCGGATTCCACAATTTTTCGGTACTCACACTGATTCTACCATTTTTCGGTACTCGTCGGGATAGTTTTTTCGGTACTCGCACGGATTCCACTTTTTGCGGTAGTCGCCCGGATTCCACAAATTTTCGGTACTCACACTGATTCTACCATTTTTCGGTACTCGTCGGGACAGTTTTCGGTACTCGCACGGATTCCACCTTTTCGCGGTACTCGCCCGGATTCAACAATTTTCCGGTACTGACACTGATTCTACCATTTTTCGGTACTCGTCGGGACAGTTTTTCGGTACTCGCACGGATTCCACCTTTTCCCGGTCCTCGCCCGGATTCCACAATTTTTTCGGTACTCACACTAATTCTACCATTTTTCGGTACTCGTCGGGACAGTTTTTCGGTCCTCGCACGGATTCCACCTTTTCCCGGTCCTCGCCCGGATTCCACAATTTTTCGGTACTCACACTGATTCTACCATTTTTCGGTACTCGTCGGGACAGTTTTTTGGTACTCGCACGGATTCCACCTTTTCTTGGTACTCGCCCGGATTCAACAATTTTCCGGTACTCACACTGATTCTACCATTTTTCGGTACTCGTCGGGACAGTTTTTCAGTACTCGCACGGATTCCACCTTTTCCGGTCCTCGCCCGGATTCCACAATTTTTCGGAACTCACACTGATTCTACCATTTTTCGGTACTCGTCGGGACAGTTTTTCGGTACTCGCACGGATTCCACTTTTTGCGGTCCTCGCCCGGGATTCCACAATTTTTCGGTACTCACACTGATTCTACCATTTTTCGGTACTCGTCGGGACAGTTTTTGGGTACTCGCACGGATTCCACCTTTTCTTGGTACTCGCCCGGATTCAACAATTTTCCGGTACTCACACTGATTCTACCATTTTTCGGTACTCGTCGGGACAGTTTTTCCGTACTCGCACGGATTCCACCTTTTCGCGGTACTCGCCCCGGATTCCACAATTTTTCGGAACTGACACTGATTCTACCAGTTTTCGGTACTCGTCGGGACAGTTTTTTGGTACTCGCACGGATTCCACCTTTTCTTGGTACTCGCCCGGATTCAACAATTTTCCGGGATTCCACAATTTTTCGGTAGTCACACTGATTCTACCATTTTTCGGTACTCGTCGGGACAGTTTTTTGGTTACTTCGCACGGATTCCACCTTTTCTTGGTACTCGCCCGGATTCAACAATTTTCCGGTACTCACACTGATTCTACCATTTTTCGGTACTCGTCGGGACAGTTTTTCAGTACTCGCACGGATTCCACCTTTTCCCGGTCCTCGCCCGGATTCCACAATTTTTCGGAACTCACACTGATTCTACCATTTTTCGGTACTCGTCGGGACAGTTTTTTGGTACTCGCACGGATTCCACCTTTTCTTGGTACTCGCCCGGATTCCACAATTTTTCGGTACTCACACTGATTCTACCATTTTTCGGTACTCGTCGGGACAGTTTTTTCGGTACTCGCACGGATTCCACCTTTTTCCCGGTCCTCGCCCGGATTCCACAATTTTTCGGTACTCACACTGATTCTACCATTTTTCGGTACTCGTCGGGGACAGTTTTTCGGTACTCGCACGGATTCCACCTTTTCCCGGTCCTCGCCCGGATTCCACAATTTTTCGGTACTCACACTGATTCTACCATTTTTCGGTACTCGTCGGGACAGTTTTTGGGTACTCGCACGGATTCCACCTTTTCTTGGTACTCGCCCGGATTCAACAATTTTCCGGTACTCACACTGATTCTACCATTTTCTGATTCTACCATTTTTCAGTACTCGTCGGGACAGTTTTTCCGTACTCGCACGGATTGCACCTTTTCCGGTCCTCGCCCGGATTCCACAATTTTTCGGTACTCCACACTGATTCTACCATTTTTCGGTACTCGTCGGGACAGTTTTTCGGTACTCGCACGGATTCCACCTTTTCCCGGTCCTCGCCCGTATTCCACAATTTTTGGGTACTCACACTGATTCTACCATTTTTCGGTACTCGTCGGGACAGTTTTTCGGTACTCCGCACGGATTCCACCTTTTCCCGGTCCTCGCCCGGATTCCACAATTTTTCGGAACTCACACTGATTCTACCATTTTTCGGTACTCGTCGGGACAGTTTTTCGGTACTCGCACGGATTCCACCTTTTCTCGATCCTCGCCCGGATTCCACAATTTTTCGGTACTCACACTGATTCTACCATTTTTCGGTACTCGTCGGGACAGTTTTTCGGTACTCGCACGGATTCCACCTTTTCCCGGTCCTCGCCCCGGATTCCACAATTTTTTCGGTACTCACACTGATTCTACCATTTTTCGGTACTCGTCGGGATAGTTTTTTCGGTACTCGCACGGATTCCACTTTTTGCGGTAGTCGCCCGGATTCCACAATTTTTCGGTACTCACACTGATTCTACCATTTTTCGGTACTCGTCGGGACAGTTTTCGGTACTTCGCACGGATTCCACCTTTTCGCGGTACTCGCCCGGATTCAACAATTTTCCGGTACTGACACTGATTCTACCATTTTTCGGTACTCGTCGGGACAGTTTTTCGGTACTCCGCACGGATTCCACCTTTTCCCGGTCCTCGCCCCGGATTCCACAATTTTTCGGTACTCACACTGATTCTACCATTTTTTCGGTACTCGTCGGGACAGTTTTTCGGTACTCGCACGGATTCCACCTTTTCCCGGTCCTCGCCCGGATTCCACAATTTTTTCGGTACTCACACTGATTCTACCATTTTTCGGTACTCGTCGGGACAGTTTTTTTCGGTACTCGCACGGATTCCACCTTTTCCCGGTCCTCGCCGGGATTCCACAATTTTTCGGTACTCACACTCATTCTACCATTTTTCGGTACTCGTCGGGACAGTTTTTCGGTACTCCCTCGCACGGATTCCACCTTTTCCCGGTCCTCGCCCGGATTCCACAATTTTTCGGTACTCACACTGATTCTACCATTTTTCGGTACTCGTCGGGACAGTTTTTTGGTACTCGCACGGATTCCACCTTTTCTTGGTACTCGCCCGGATTCAACAATTTTCCGGTACTCACACTGATTCTACCATTTTTCGGTACTCGTCGGGACAGTTTTTCGGTACTCGCACGGATTCCACCTTTTCGCGGTACTCGCCCCGGATTCCACAATTTTTCGGAACTGACACTGATTCTACCAGTTTTCGGTACTCGTCGGGACAGTTTTTTGGTACTCGCACGGATTCCACCTTTTCTTGGTACTCGCCCGGATTCAACAATTTTCCGGGATTCCACAATTTTTCGGTACTTACACTGATTCTACTACCATTTTTCGGTACTCGTCGGGACAGTTTTTTGGTACTCCGCACGGATTCCACCTTTTCTTGGTACCTCGCCCGGATTCCACAATTTTTCGGTACTCACACTGATTCTACCATTTTTCGGTACTCGTCGGGACAGTTTTTTTCGGTACTCGCACGGATTCCACCTTTTCCCGGTCCTCGCCCGGATTCCACAATTTTTCGGTACTCACACTCATTCTACCATTTTTCGGTACTCGTCGGGACAGTTTTTCGGTACTCGCACGGATTCCACCTTTTCCCGGTCCTCGCCCGGATTCCACAATTTTTTCGGTACTCACACTGATTCTACCATTTTTCGGTACTCGTCGGGACAGTTTTTCGGTACTCGCACGGATTCCACCTTTTCCCAGTCCTCGCCCGGATTCCACAATTTTTCGGTACTCACACCTGATTCTAACCATTTTTCGGTACTCGTCGGGACAGTTTTTCGGTACTCGCACGGATTCCACTTTTTGCGGTCCTCGCCCGGATTCCACAATTTTTCGGTACTCACACTGATTCTACCATTTTTCGGTACTCGTCGGGACAGTTTTTGGGTACTCGCACGGATTCCACCTTTTCTTGGTACTCGCCCCGGATTCAACAATTTTCCGGTACTCACACTGATTCTACCATTTTTCGGTACTCGTCGGGACAGTTTTTCCGTACTCGCACGGATTCCACCTTTTCGCGGTACTCGCCCGGATTCCACAATTTTTCGGAACTGACAACTGATTCTACCAGTTTTCGGTACTCGTCGGGACAGTTTTTTGGTACTCGCACGGATTCCACCTTTTTTTGGTACTCGCCCGGATTCAACAATTTTCCGGGATTCCACAATTTTTCGGTAGTCACACTGATTCTACCATTTTTCGGTACTCGTCGGGACAGTTTTTTGGTACTCGCACGGATTCCACCTTTTCTTGGTACTCGCCCCCGGATTCACAATTTTCCGGTACTCACACTGATTCTACCATTTTTCGGTACTCCGTCGGGACAGTTTTTTCAGTACTCGCACGGATTCCACCTTTTCCCCGGTCCCTCGCCCGGATTCCACAATTTTTCGGAACTCACACT